>CAUYON010138885.1:0-11926 GCA_963573935.1 Arctocebus calabarensis
TATTTGTTTGTTTAGCAGGCTCTGCCTGGGGTCGAACCCACCAGCCCCGGTGCATGTGGCCTGCCTCCTAACTGCTGAGCTATGGGTGCCGAGCCTTTTCACTCCCTTTTGCCACAGAATGGGGATGGTACTCCTGGCCCAGGAGGTGTTTCGGCCTCTTCCCCTCTGACCCTGCCTACCACCTCACACAAAGAGGAGGGGGAACAGAAAGTGTTCCGCTACACCTTGAGGTTTAGGGGTCTGAGCCTATCCATCCCCCTATTCCCACTGCTCCAACCATCCCTCTTCTCTGCTACTGTAGGCAAAGAAATCATCTAAGAAGTTGCAATTGCAAGGTGCAGAGCCCACCAGGAAACCCAGCCAGAAAGAGAAGAGAGGGCGGCCTGAGGAGAAGCCCCGAGCCAAGTGAGCCCCTGCTATGCCTCTTCCATACCCCAGGGCCCTCAGCCCCACCTCCTTCACAAGAGACATTTCTGGATTTGTCTTGGGGGCAGCTCCAGCTGAAATTTCCAGTTCTTGAGGCCGATTGTGTAGGAACCATTACACAGGGCTGTGGTCTTCCCCTTAGGAAAGGGGTCTCACCAGGGTGATCCTGCCCCCAGGGGGATGCTGGGCAATATTTGGGGACATTCATGTTTGTCATAGCTGGGGAATGGGGCGTACAGTAGGTAGAGGTAAGGGATGCTGCTCAGTGCCCTGCAGTGCTCAGGACAGCCCTACCTCAGAGAACGGTCTGGGCCTAAGTATTCTCAGTGCTGAGGCTGAGAAACTGCCCAGCCTAGTAGTTTTAATTTTGAGACCCACCAAGGTGGGGAGACAGAGCCATCTTCCAGCCTACTTTGCATGTGGAATTCCAGCCATTGGTGCACAGACCTTCCTGGTGGGAAGTTGGTGGTGTGGCCCAACAGCCTGGTGTGGAGGGGCGCTCTTGTTCATGAGTGTCAGGATTTAATACCTCATTCACTTGGTTTTACACAGCCAGCCCTTTGCACATGTAAAAGAAAAGAGTTCCAGGATTTCATGTTGTTTATCTGTAGGAACCAGAGAGCAGGCTCATGTCTGAGTCAGCTCAAGGTGTGCAGCTTCCTTTGGCCTCTACTCTAAACCTGGGTTGTGACAGGGTCTTAACCCCTCCTCACCTCCTTCCCAGCTTCTGAGGCTTCCTAAAGGTTTCCTGCTGCAACAGGTGCAGGCCCACCCTCCTCAGGCCCTGGTCTCTCAGTGGGAGGGGGCTGCATGGACACTGGTCAGGGCCCTTCTGAGGGGAGCACCTCTCCACAGGCCTGTGAAGGTAGAACGAACCCGGAAGCGGTCTGAAGGATACTCAGTAGACAGGAAGATGGAAAAGAAGAAAGGTGAGGGCCTGGCTGCTCTGGCCCCTTATAGCCTATGACTGCTGAAGGAAGGAGGGAAAGGCTGTGATGCAGCTTGTCCTGTCCCTAAAAAGGGTGTTCTGTAACAGAGCCCCCCTGAGTATGTGCAGGGGTGGGGGGCTGAGCTGGACCCAGCATGTGTACAGACTGGGACCCCCCCTCCCAGTGACTCCTCCAGAGGGTCTTAAGCTACTGCCTTGAGCCAGCTGGCCATCTAGGAACTCCATGGCCCTGCTCAGGCCTGGCAGCGTTCTCTCTTCTGGTTCCAGAACCGTCTGTGGAGGAGAAGCTTCAGAAGCTGCACAGTGAGATCAAGTTCGCCCTGAAGGTTGACAGCCCGGTAAGAATCTCCTTGGGATCCTAGAGAGCATAGCACAGCCACTTCCCTGAGCCAAGCAGTCTTCTCTACCACCTTGCATCCAGGCTTCCTTAGAGTCTTGGGAAATTGAGACAAATCCAGGGCTCCACAGATGAGTCAGGTAGGGGTCCCCATTCCTATTGCTTATAGGCATGTGGGGGTCTCCTGTCCTGAGTGCAGTGCTCAGCTCCCCAGCAGGTGGCGCCACAGCTGGTCCCAGCCTTCCCACCCCAGGGACAGCCTGTTCCCAGAGTCCCGCCCGCTGGGTGGGAAGGTGGTGCAGTTCTATAGAGCCAGCCATCTCCACAGGGAGGAAGTTCCTCTCTCCACAGCAGGGCCTCTGGGACCTCCTTGGCCATGCTATCTCTCCTTATCCCCACCCCATCCGGCAGGACATAAAGAGGTGTCTGAGTGCACTAGAGGAGCTGGGCACCTTACAAGTGACCTCGCAGATTCTGCAGAAGAACACAGATGTGGTGGCCACATTAAAGAAGGTATGGTGGGAACACCGAGGCAGCAGGTGCTGGTGGCAGGTGGGGTGCAGCAGGGAGTAGGCGTCTGCCTGGAAACTGAGTTCCCGGCAGAGCAGCTGTCAGTCATTGAAGAAGCAGTGGGCTGGTGGGCAGAGGTACTGGGGCCACGGAGTTACACTCCTAGGAGTCATGGCCAGAAGGGGTGACATTGCTGGGGATAGATGGAGTTGGGGTTTGGGGGCTGGGGGAGTAAGGCCAGCTGTACTTGGTGAATTGGGCTTCTTCGTGGCCAGATTCGCCGTTATAAAGCCAACAAGGATGTGATGGAGAAGGCGGCAGAAGTCTACACCCGGCTCAAGTCCCGGGTCCTGGGGCCCAAGATCGAGGCAGTGCAGAAAGCAAACAAGACTGGAACAGAGAAGGAGAAGGCTGAGGCAGAGAAGGCCGAGGATAAGCTGGCTGGGGAGGAAGCTCCAAAAGGGAAGGTGGAGGACGAGCCAAGCACTGGTGAGGGGCGGATGGGCTGGCCAAGCACTGGTGAGGGCCGGCGGGTGGGTGTCTGGGCCCTGAGCCATGGTCTCCCCAGTGCAGAGACAGATGCTTTGCAGCACCTTCTGGGAAGGAGCCCAGCTTTGCTCTCTTCCCCAAACCCCCTGGAGTGGTATGTACCTGTCAGGGTCTCAGCACAGACCCAACTCTGTCCCCAGGAAAGTCAATGAGGGGGTGTTTGGGCTGTGCCTTGTTCCAGTCAGGATGCAGGTGACCTGGGCTACACACTTACGGGGCTGAGGGGACCGAATTATGACACACACACACATCCATGCTGGTTGTGGAGCCCAAAACAGATGTGAGGACTGCATGTAGCAGGGCTCAGGAGTGAGCCATAGCCCGCAAAGGCAGTTAGTGGAGGTTTGGGGGGACAAAGGCCTCAGCTGAACTTGCTGGGCCATAGGTGGGCTGGGAGGAGATAGAAGGCATGTCCAGCAGGGATGGTGGCTAAGGATACTTCTGGGATCAGGCAGTCCCAATTATAGGTGCTCAGAGCAGCCCTTCTAATGCTCAGGCCACGGTGTGTTTGCAGACTGGCAGGGGGGTAGCAGAGAAAGCTATTGCACTGGGCAGGTGTAGGCGTCAGGGTGGACAGGGACTCTCTGGGCCACAGTGTCTAGTGCAACCCCACCCCAGGATGCATGAAGGGTGCTGGGGGTCCTTCAAGGCCCTGTCTCCAAGCTGACGTGCTCTTGATGGAGAAGGTGGAGGGATCCCCAAGTGGAGCCCAGCAGTAGCCCATGATCCCTCTGTCCCACCCAGATCTTTCAGCTCCAGTGAATGGTGAGGCCACATCCCAGAAAGGGGAGAGCCTGGAGGACAAGGAACTTGAGGAGGGCCAAGACTCTGAGGGGCAGAGGGGCGGTTCCTCTGAAGACCTACATGGCGAGTAAGTCACAGGCCAGTGTATCCCCGTGTCTGTGAGCTTCTCGTGTTGGGCTGAGCCCTGCTAGTCTAGAAGGGGTCCCAAGGGAAGTCACCCACACTTATGACTGGCCCCCAGGACCCCGCTGGCTAGCACTTCCTCCTGGTGGCCTCTACCAAGGTGGCTTTAGGGCTTTTGAGCCTCCAGGGCTCTGCCTCTTGGGCAGGTGGCATCTTGCTGACCCTCCAGAATGGCCCCAACAGCCAGAGCGAGCATTTATTGAGTGACTGGCCTGCACTGGGCTGGCTCTTGGGACATTGCAGCCTCTCTGGTGGGTGGTGGAGGACAGACGGATGGAAAAGTGTTACAGGGGAGTTGGGTGTTAGACTTGGGGCACAGCTGTCCTTGGGGTCCTTCCCCACCCTGATGGTCCCAGGGATTGGGGAGGTTGTTGCGGGCACCTCATGCCACCTTTGCTGTGTCCCCATCAGCAGCCTACAGGAGGGTCCAGACCTGGACGGGCCTGGGAGTGACCAGCAGGAACATGAAAGGTCACGGATTGACTCGGAATCCCTGGATGAGGAGAGCTGAGCTGCAGGCAGCCGAGCCAGCCCCCACCCCGAGCTCAGCCCACAGTAGATGTCTGTAGGCCTGCCCCGTCCTTCACAGCCTCCCAGGGAAGCAGAGAACTTTTGGAGAAACGCTGTGCTGTTTGTTTGTATTTGTCCCCTTGGGTTTTTTTCTGCCTAATTTCTGTGATTTCAAACCAACATGAAATGACTATAAAGGTTTTTTTAATGAAAAAAGAAATTACTTTTATTGGCTTGGTTTTTCTAGCATTACCAGCACAGAGGGGCTGGAGCTGGGAACAATTTGCTGCCATCAGAGGACCCCTTTGGGGACAAAGGGTTAAGCCTCAGGCCACAGTGTGTTCTAGGCCCAGCGCAAACAAGGGCAGATGAGAATGGGGCCAGAGCAAGCCTTTTCAAGGAGGAAAGAAAGAGAAGTAAAAATGTCTTGACTTTGTCTCTGATGCAGAGGCCGTGATTTGACCCTTCCTGCATGTGGCAGCCTAGTGCCAGGCAAGACAGGAACCAAGACATTGGGAGGATAGGGGCACAAGTGGGCCAGGAGGTTGGGGACTGTCTCTCTCTCCTTAACTGTTCCCCTCTCTCCTAGGCTGTACGTAGCTCTTGGGCACCCCTGGCAAGTGGGCATTCATGCAGGATAGTGTGGTTTGTCTGTTGTCTTCAGTGTTCAGGGGCTATGAGGGAGGCCTTGACTTAGCCATGTGGCCTTGGTCAAGGGACTTTCCCACTCAGGCTTCCCTTTCCTCATCTGTGTAAGGGGGTTGACCCCAGCCTCACAGGACTGTTGTGTGGGTTCACAAGGGGAATATGGGCATAGCTACTAACGAGGTGCTCAGCACACAGTGGTTGCTCATTTGACACTCCCAGCCCATGATGGCCAAGTTCCCTCCAGCTCAGCTAACAGTCACACTGATGGGAAAGGGGGTCCTAACCTTTGTCCCATGTTTGCATGGATGGATGAGCCCGAGCCTGTTTTCTGCAAATGGCTGTGTATCTAATGTAACCTCAGGAGACAGACTGAAAAGGAGGTGCGAGAAGGCTTCCTGCCCTATTTCTTGTCACAGCCCCATCACCTGGGGCTATCCTTGAGGTGCCTGCTTCCCTAGTTTGGAGCTTTTGTGCACCCTGGGCACCCTCACTGCCCTTTGGGGTGAGCTGGCCCATCTGTCCTACATCTCCTGGGAGTTAGAGTACCAGAGCCATTTTCTGAGAAGAGATTGCTTTATGGGAGATAGCAGGGTTACAGTTTGTCAGCAGGAAGGCAGCTTTCTGAGACAATAGGGGATGAACAGAGCTTAGGCTATGATGTGATGCCTTCTTGGCTAGAGCCATGAGCAAGGCCAGCAAGGGAGCTGCTCACACACGGGTATACTGAGGATGCATTTCTTTCTTTCTTTTTTTTTTTAGAGACAGAGTCTCACTTTGTTGTCCTTGGTATAGTGCTGTGGCATCACAGCTCACAGCAACCTCCAGCCCTTGGGCTTAGACAATTTTCTTGCCTCAGCCTCCTGAGTAGCTGGGACTGCAGGTGCCTACCACAACGCCTGCCTATTTTTTTGTTGCAGTTTGGCCAGGGCCGGGTTCGAACCCACCACCCTACTGAGGCCAGCACCCTACTCACCCTACTCACTGAGCCACAGGCGCCGCACTCTCAGTATGCGTTTCTGTGGTACATGGGGCAGCAGGACAGGGACGGGATCAGATGCAGCAGATGGGTTCACTGCCCGCCAGTGTCTTCTGAAGATCATAGCCTCTGACCTCTCTGACCTGTCTCCTGCACCCCGCCTCTCACATGCAGGGGAGAAAGACGCTGCATTAGATGCACATGGCCCAGCCCTGGGCTCCAGTTTCAAGTGCATATAACATGTGGGGCTCTGGGCCTGGCCTGCTAAGGGGCCACAGAGCCTTAGGTGTGGATCAGAGGTGCTGTGTGACTGTGGTGAGTGGTTGGAGGCAGGAAGCAACTAGTTTTGTCACCACCTCCTGCCCTTTCAAGTTGTGCAGTCCTCAAGCCAGGCTGGTACAAAGGCCCTGGCAGATTTCTCCCTGTGAAAACCCTGGCCACACAAGGGCTCGGCAGAATCAGCAGCAGTCTGCCTTCAATGCTGGCAATATTCTATTGCATATGTGGGAACGTGGTTCTCTAGCCCCCCACAGTGCTGGTTGAAGGCTGGGAATATGCTTTCAGAGCAAGGATGGAGCTGCCTAGAGCCCAAGACATAGCAGCACCCCCTGTTAAGATGTTAGCTATGGGTACAGACTGTGGGGCTGGAAGAGCCCCCTTAAAGATGAAAGTTTCCTAAAGTGGGGTAAATGGGGAGCTTTCTAGGCCTGGCACATTTATGCTTTGCTTTAGTAATCACAGTGCTCGCTCAAGGTGATTCAGGGAAGGTCACTGGCATGTGGTCTTGGTGACCCCAGGCTCCCAGGTCAGGAGAGGGGCCAGCAGTGCCTGGGGAGAGGTGGCAGGTGTGAGGGGTTTGGAGAGTGAGGGCTCAGCACAGAGCCAGCTCTAGCCCCCAAGTTCCAGGACTTTGGGGAACTGAGCTGGGTTTGAGACTGGGGGGAAGGTTCAGAGTTAGCTCCTCAGACAGGGCAGGGAGACCCCTGTACCCAGCCTGTAGGATCTATAGCTGTTGTCTGGCAAGGGGTGAGGCAAAGGGCCCTACCAGCCAGCCCAGGGGAGGACTGTGCTGTAGGCTCTCCAACAGCTCCTCCAGCCCCTGCCATGCCTGACGCACACCCTCAAAGCTCTGAGCCAGCTGTGCTGCCGGCAGCTCCTCCATGGAGCCAGTGGAGGACACGATACCATAGAGGTTGCAGAGGCTGTGCCGTGCCTGCTCAATCCGCCCCTGGAGGTCAGCAGGCAGGCCCTGGAGACCACAGGCCAGGCCACTGTAGGCTGTATGCAGCTGTTGGGCAAGGTCACAGACCCTGGCCAGAACCCCTGCGTCCTGCTCCTGTGGGAGGAAGGCACCAGGTGAGGGGCGGGAAGAGGGATCATCAAGGGGGCAGGAGGACCTCAGTTCGGCCAAGCATACCTCCTGGGTATTGGTGTCCTCAATGCTGGCACTCGAGCCCTGGTCCAGACACAGCTCCCCATCCAGAGTCTGCTTGGCCTTTTCAATCTGGAAAGAGAGAACCCAGCTTCAGGGGACAATAGCTTCTTGGCAAGGATCTGTTACGCTCCTTCCCAGGGCCTAGGGGAGGTGTTTAGAGTCCTGGTCCTGGAACTTCGTGTCCAGAACTTTCCCAGGGCAGGTGGAAAGGCCATGAGTTTAGAGTCATTTGTACCCTGGTGGGCTCATTGTCTCGTGTAAGCAGGCAATAATTCAGGGTCCCTGTGAGCTCATCAGAAGATGAAAAACAAAACTCCTCAGCTCAAGACCCTCCCATGGCTCCCCATTTCCCTGAAGATAAAATCTAGTTCCTGGCTGGGCGCCTGTGGCTCAACGGGCTAAGGCACTAGCCACGTACACCTGAGCTGGCGGGTTCGAATCCAGCCCCGGCCTGCCAAACAATAATGATGGCTGCAACCAAAAAAATGGCCAGGCGTTGTGGCAGGCGCCTGTAGTCCTAGCTACTTGGGAAGCGGAGGCAAGAGATTTGCTTGAGCCCAGGAGTTGGAGGTTGCTGTGAGTTGTGATGCTACGGCACTCTATCCAGGGTGACAGCTTGAGGCTCGGTCTCAAAAAAAAAAAAAAAATCTAGTTCCTTACCATGGCCTACACGTGCTGGCCCCCGGGGCATCCCTGGCCTCATGTCCATCTACATCCCACTGCTGTCTCTGCCCTGGCCACACTGGCTCATTGCTATACCTAACCACTCCAAGCATGCCTCTGCCCCCACCCAATGATGTTGTCCTCCCAGCCTTTGCCCCTGCCATGGAGACCTAGAGCCAGCTACTCATGCTGACCTCTGGGTGTGTCCAGGCATGTGGTCTAGGCTACCCAGTGTGGTAGCCCCCAGACCTCCTGTCCCATCTCTGCTATTCTACTCAGAGGGACATCCCTATCTGGAGTGTCTTGGGTATTTATTTGTTATTTATCTCCCTCTAAGGTGGGAACTCTTTGTTGATCACTTTTTCCTTTTTGTTGATCACTGTAGTAATAGTAGTCTGCCAACACACACACACACACATATGCAGGGTCCAGTCATCCTCATCCTCTCAATAGCCTGTAGAAAAGGCAGCAAATGTTGCTTCCAAATTGCTATTGCCCTCCCAGACCTCTCCCCTGCCATGGAGACCCAGAGCCAGGGGCCAGGGGCTTGTGCAGACCTGTCCCTCTGGGGGCATCCAGATATGTGCACCTTGCCCTCTCTCTCTGCCCACCTCTAATGCCTCTGCGGACCCTGGGACCTCTGCTTTTGAGACATACCCAGAACCCCACTGCTCACCTCTGCCAATGCCATTCACGAGGACCATCATTACTTGGCTGGATTTTTTCAGAAACGTCCTAGCACAGCTGTTTCCATCAACCCCTCCTACTCTACTGGGTCTGACTCCTCAGTTGTAGTCAGGGATCTTCTTAAATAAAGTCTACCTTAGATTTGGATACTCCTCTGGCTACAGACCTCCATGGCTCCCAACTCCTTTGAAGTCAAAGCCCTCCTCCCTGAGGTCCACCCAGCCCTGCACAATCTGCCCTAACCCCTCCCTTCTCTCCTCTCCTCCCTCTCTCCCCTTCCTACTCTGCTCTAAGCACAAGAGCCTCCTCATTGTGCCTCCAACATGACAGACTATGCCTTATTTCAGCCTGTTTGCTCAGGCTGTGTCTCTGCTCAGATGACACTTTCAGATCTGACTCAGATGTTTCCCTCTCAGGATGCTCTCGCTAGCACTCCCATTATCCTGATACTTTATTTTATTTTACAATTCTGAGCATCAGGAGATGTACCGTATAGTAGTTTGTTAATTGTCTGTGTCCCCCCAACTGCAGTGTCAGCCCTCAAGGGGAAGACTTTGTCCTTAGGATCCCCCAAGGCATGCAATAAATACTTGTTAAATAGGAGATTGGTGTGTTCCCATCTAATGGGCACAATGTAAGAGTATATGGCACACCTCCTGGATGCAGGACACACCAACAGAACTTTACCTAACACATGCAAACATTGTAACCTAATCATTTGTACCCTCATATTAATCTGAAATTAAAAAATACTTGTTAAGTGAGCAAACCCCTTTCTCCTTCTCTTGCTTCAGTTTCCCTTTCTTGAAAACACTGGTGGTGAATTCTTGCCCAGTCTACTTTGGTGGGAGGATCCAAGGCAGAAAAATACTTTGTGAAGAGCCACTCACAACATGCTGTGAGGGATGGCACCTTGGTTCATTCTTTGACACATGTTTACTGAATTCCTGCCAAGTGACTTCTTGTCCTGTGTGCTGGAGACACAGCAGCCACTCTGCACCATGGGGATGTCTACAGTGAGGTGAGGTATCCTGAGGTCCCAAGAATAGACTTGCCCTTGGTACTGTGAACATTTGGGGCCAGATCATTTTCAAGGATGGGATCTATTCTGAGCCCTGTAGGGTGCTGAGCAGCATTGCTGCTTTCACTCACTCCATGCCTGGAGCACCTTCCCCAGTCCTGACAGCCACAAATGTCCCCACACATCCACCAAGTATCCCCTGGGGACAGAATCACCCCAGGTGAGACCCCCTAGGTTGGGGGATTTCACTGTCCTCCAAAAGACTTTGCTTCCTACAATCACCCACCCTGCTGAGGTTCCGGGGGGCTGCAAACATAAATCCACACCCTGAAAAGGGAGGGAGTAAGAAGGGGAGTCCCAGGGGCTGGAGATTCCCTAGTCTGCACCTTCTGCCCCTTGAAAGTTTATTCTGGTGTTCATTGTGAGCAGGGAGCAACCTGAATATTCCTTCTAACAATTAACTTGGGTCTCCCCCTGGGTGCTGTGGACATTGGGGCTGGGGTGGGGCCTTCTTGAGCATTGCAGGAATCCTAGATGTGCTTAGGGCACAAGCCCTAAGCCCTAAGGCCTCTTACCTGTGTGAAGCAATCCTCCAGTTGGGCCAAAGCATCCCTGGCTTGGAACTGGCTGTGCTGCAGGTGGCTCATGGCATGTTCAAATCCTCGCTGGCGGAAGCCAGGGGTCAGGTCTCCTAAACGAACAAAGTAGCTTCCCTGGTCCGCAAAGAGCACCTTTGGCCCTGGCTCACAGGCAGCCAGCTGAGCTGGAGAGGGGAGCACAGACTCAATCCAAGAACCCCCTCTGGACATCTGGCCAAGAGTTTTATAAAAGTTAAACCCCTACTAGAAGCAGTGTGAGCCTGGGGGACCTGGCTCAAGATGGGTGTGCTCCTCCCCAGCATCTTGTCCTCACCTTGCTCCGCAGCGCTCATGGAGTGGAAGATCTCCCCCATCCCCTCCAATTCATCCCGCAAAGCTGCAAAGCCCAGGATTCCTTCAGGGCCACACATGGCTGCCAGGTGCTCCGCATCCTTGCTGACCAGGGCTGCCTCTTGGGAGAATGTGGCCTCATCACACACAAGGTGCCTGGTGGTGTCTGTGGCTTCCTGGGCAAACTCCAGGCCTGCACAGACAGAGTCTGGGGGACTGGAAACTCCAGTGGTGAGGGATTTTGGGGGGCTCAGGGTGTTCTGTTCCTTGCCTTTGTCTGTGGTCCTACAACTGGTGAGTGCACCCCAGGTAGTGTCTTGGGTACGAGGTAACAAGTTTTGGAGAGTGCCAAGACCAGTGTGGACAGCCCCTGTGGCCACACTGCCTGCCCCACTGAGCCCAGTGGACATTGTGTCTTTGGTGCTGGTCAGCATGGTCTTGGTGGTGTCCATGCCAGTCTGGATAGCCCCTTTGGCCACATTCACAGTGCCAGTCACCCCACCACAGATGGTGTCTTTGGTACCAGTCAGTGCAGTCTTGGTAGTGTCCACAGCCGTCTGGACAGTCCCTTTAGCTAAGTTCACTGCCCCAGTGATCCCAGTGGTCACTGTGTCTTTCGAACCCATGACTATAGTCTTGGTGGTGTCCAGGCCCCCTTGAACAGCCTCTTTGGCCACATTCACAGCACTGGACATTCCACTACAGATGGTGTTCTTGGTGCCAGTTAGGACAGTTTTGGTGGTGTCCATGCCAGTCATTGTGGTTCCTTTGGCCACATTCACTGCCCCCATGACCCCAGTGGACACTATGTCTTTGGTGCCACTCAACACAGTCTTACTGGCATCCAGGCCAGTCTGGACAGTCCCTTTGGCTGCATTCATGGCACTGGTCATGCCAGTGCAGACAGTGTCCTTGGTGCCAGTCAACACAGTCTTACTGGTTTCCAGGCCAGTCTGGAGAGTCCCTTTGGCCAAGTTCACTGCCCCTGTGACCCCAGTGGACACTGTGTCTTTTGTACCAATGACCACAGACTTGGTGGTGTCCATGCCAGTCTGGATGGTCCCTTTGGCCACATTCACAGCACCAGTCATTCCACTGGAGAGAGTGTTCTTGGTACCAGTCAGGACAATCTTGGTGGTATCCAGGCCAGTCTGGACGGTTCCTTTGGCCACATTCACTGCCCCAGTGAGCCCAGTGGTCACTGTATCTTTGGTGCCGGTCAGCACAGTCTTGGTGGTATCTAGACCCCCCTGGACAGCCCCTTTGGCTACATTCACAGCACCAGTCACTCCACTACAGACAGTGTCCTTGGTGCCAGTCAGCACAGTCTTGGTGGTGTTCAGGCCAGTCTGGATGGTT
>CAUYON010138887.1:0-13240 GCA_963573935.1 Arctocebus calabarensis
ACTGGAACCATCTTTATTGCGTGTGGCTTGATGACATTTCTGGAAAACATAAATCTGATTAGTATAATCAGTAATAGGCAAAGGTAGAACAGTGTCAGGTCAGAAGCACTTATTCAGTGATAATTTGTATTTTTTATATGAAGTTATAGGAATTTTCTCTGTATTTTGGAAACCAATTCTTTGTCAGTTATATGCATTGCAAATATCTTTTTATTTTCTCTATTTTCTAGTTTTTTTGTGGTATAGTTTAAATTTTATTGTAGGTCATATTTATCAGTCTATTATTATTATTATTATTTTTTTTTTTGTAGAGACAGAGTCTCAGCAACCTCCAACTCCTGGGCTTAGGAGCTTCTCCTTCCTTAGCCTCCTGAGTAGCTGGGACTACAGGCGCCCGCCACAATGCCCAGCTATTTTTTTGTTTTGCAGTTTGGCCGGGGCCGGGTTTGAACCCACCACCCTTGGTATATGGGGCTGGTGCCCTACTCGCTGAGCCACAGGTGCTGCCCCTATCAGTCTATTATTTTATAGCTGGTACTTTTTATGCCTTTAGACATACTTCCCTATCTCACGATCATGGAGCTGTTTTCTTGTTTTAAAGTTTGCTTTCCACACTTAGATTCATTTGGAATTTATTTGTGAATGGCGTTTCATCTTTCTGCAAAGGATGACCAGGTTTTCCAACATTTGGTAACTGCTTCTGTCACCAGATGAAGAGGGTCCATCCGCTTGTCATTGTCAACCAAATGCAGAGATGGGGATTAGTTATAGCAGGCTTTATTATTAGAAGCCAACAATTCTGGAGAACAGTAAGAGTAGCCTCTCCAAGACTGTTCTTCCCTTCCATTTCCAAAACTATAGCCCAAACCATGTTAATCCTTACCTTAAACAACAATTAATCCTTATCTTAAACAATGATCTAACCCATGTCCCAAAACAACATTTCTAATTCAAAAGTTAATCTCCTAAATCAATCGCCCTAAACTATTCAAGATACATATTTTTAGGTTAAAATTGATTTTACAAAACAATAAGGATGGAAGACATCAGCTGAAGGTCACGTAGGATAAGCTGACCAGCCAGCTGTGTTGTAAGACTTTGCACAAGTCTTTAAAGGAAGAGCCAGTCTATTATCTTGTTCTTCAACATTGCTCTGATTGTTGTTTTTTCTTTGAGGTAGAGTCTCTACCAGTCCAGTTAGAGTGTGGTATCATCATGATAGCTCAGTGCAACCTCAAAGTAACCTGGGCTAAAGTGATCCTCCTGCTTCATTCTCTTGAGTAGCTGGGACTACAGGCTCAGGTCACCATGCCAGCTATTTTTTTCTATTTTTAGTGGAGACTAGGTCTCACTCTTGCTCAGGTTGGTCTTGAACTTCTGACTTCAATCCACCTGTCTCAACCTCCCAGAGATTGGTGACAGAGGTGGTCACCATACCCGGCCTTCTGACTATTCTTCACCCTTTGCTTGTCCATATAAAGTTTTTAGGTTCTACCAAGAGTCCACTGAGATTAAAAAATTAAAAAGCTTTATTGAGATATAATGCACATACCATACAGTTTTCTCATTGAAAGTATACAATAGTTTTTGGTATATTACAATATTAATTTTTAAAAATTATAACATATATAGCATATAACATGGCATTTGCTATCTTAATCATTTTAAGTATGCAATTCATTGGCATTAATTGCATTCATGATGTAATTCCCATACTTTTTCATTATCCCAAACACAAACTGTACCTGCTAGACGATAACTCCAGTTCCCTTCTCCTCAGCCCCTGGCAACCTCTAATCTGCTTTCTGTCTCTATGAATTTGCCTAGTCCAGACCTTCACATTAAGTGGAATCGTGAAACGTGTTCTTTTTGTGCCTGCATTGTTTCACTTAGAATAATGTTTCCAAGGTTCATTCATGTACTAAGTAGCAAATGCAACATTAAACTGTTCTTTTTTTATGGCTAAATAACAATCCATTGCATGTGTATACCACATTGTGTTTGTCCATTCATATGTGAATGGACATTTGGATTGTTTTCCTCTTTGGGTTATTGTGAACAGTGCTGATAGTAACATTGGTAGAAAAGTATTTGATTGAGTACCTGCTTTCAGTTCTTTTGGGATGTACCTAGGAGTGGAACTGCTGGGTCATATGATAATTCTATGTCTTACTTTTTGAGGAACTATCAAATTGTTTTCCACAGGGGACACACCATTTTACATTCCTACCAGCAATACATAAGTTCCAGTTTCTCCACATCCTTGTCAACATTTGTTATTTTCTGTCTATTTTTGAAAATAGCCATCCTAATAGGTATGAAGTGGTATTTCACTGGGGTTTTAATTTGTATTTTTCTAATGACTCATGATGTTGAACATCTTTTCCTATGCTTATTGACTGTTTGTGTATCTTCTTTGGAGAAATTTCTGTTGTAGTCCTTTGTGCATTTAAAAATTGGGTTGTTTTTGTTGTTGAGTTGTAGGAGTTCTTTACATTTTCTGGGTGGTGCCTGTGACTCAGCGAGTAGGGCGCCAACCCCATATACCGAGGGCTGCGGGTTCAAACCCGGCCCCGGCCAAACTGCATCAGAAATTAGCTGGGCACTATGGCAGGCGCCTGTAGTCCCAGCTACTTGGGAGGCTGAGGCAAGAGACTCACTTGAGCCCAAGAGCTGGAGATTGCTGTGAGCTGTGACTCCATAGCTCTCCACCAAGTGCGATAGACTGAGACTCTGTTTCCACACACAAAAAAAAGAAATCAGGGCCAAATCCAATGTCATTAACATTTCCCCCTGTGTTTTCTTTGAAGAATTTTATAGTTTTAGTTCTTCTGTCTAAATCTTTGATCCATTTTGAGTTTATTTTTGCATATGGCATTAGATAAGGGTTCAACTTTATTCTTTTTCACATTTATTGAAAAGAATATCCTTTCCACATTTAATGATGTTGGCACCCTTGTTGAAAGTCAATTCACCACATATATGAGATATTCTACTCCACTGGTCTGTGCATTTGACCATACTGTTTTGATTCATGTAGCTTTGTAGTGAATTCTGAAATCAGGAAATGTAAGTCTTCCAACTCCATTCTTTTTCAAAATTATTTTGGCTATGTGGGTTCCCTTGAAATTCCATGTGAAGTTTAGGATGGGTTTTTCTTTCTTTTTTTTTTTTTTTTTGAGACAGAGCCTCAAGCTGTCACCCTGGAGAGAGTACAGTGGCATCACAGCTCACAGCAACCTCCAATTCCTGGGCTCAAGCGAGTCTCCTGCCTCTGCCTCCCAAGCAGCTGGGACCACAGGTGCCCACCACAATGCCTGGCCATTTTTTGGTTGCACCGTCATTGTTGTTTGGCAGGCCTGGGCTGGATTTGAACCCTTAGCCTGTTGAGCCACAGGCGCTGAGCCAGGATGGGTGTTTCTATTTCTCTAAAAAAATGTGACTGGGATTTTGATAGTGATTGCATCAAATCTCTAGATCATTTTTGGTAGTATTATCATCTTAACAGTGTTAAGTTTTCTAATTCATGAACATGGGATGTCTATTCATTATTTACTTTGTCTCGGCAGTGTTTTATAGTTTTTGGTACACAAGTCCCTAGTTTACTTGGCTAATATTATTTGTTAGTATTTTGTTCTTTTTGATGCTATTGCAAGTTATTTTTAAAATTTTCCTTTTTCAATGGTTCATTGCAACTGTATAGAAATACTACTTACTTTTTATGCTGATTTTGTATCCTGCAACTTGCTGAATTCATTACTTCTATTATTTTGTGTGTTTGTGGATTCTTTAGGATTATCTTCATATAAGATTTATTGAGGTTTTCATTGAATTTATAGAAATTAATTCTATAAATTTGAGATTAATTTGAGAAAAAGGGACATCTGAATGATGTTGAATTGTTTTATCTATTAATATGGCTCATATCTATTATTCCTTTGTCCTTTAAGATTGTTTCATGACTTTCATCATCAAGTTGTTGCTCTTATTTTATTGGATTTTTTCCTAGATACTTTATAGATTTTGTTGCTATTGTAAATGATATTTTTATATAGCTTTATTGAAATATAATTAAACCCATCCTTTTAAAGTATGTAATTCAGTAACACTTTATTATGCTCACAGAGTGGACCACCATTACCATTACCAAATTTTAGAATATTTTCATTATCCCAGAAAGAACAGAAAGAAATTCCTTACTCATTAAAAGAATCTTTTTTTTTTTTTTTTTTTGTAGTGGCAGAGTCTTATTATATTTCCCTCCCTCAGTAGAGTGCCCTGGCGTCACACAGCTCACAGCAACCTCCAACTCCTGGGCTTAGGCGATTCTCTTGCCTCAGCCTCCAGAGTAGCTGGGACTACAGGCGCCCGCCACAACGCCCAGCTATTTTTCTGTTTGGCAGTTTGGCCAAGGCTGGGTTTAAACCTGCCACCTTCAGTATATGGGGCCGGTGCTCTACTCGATGAGCCATAGGCGCCACCCTAAAATAATATCTTTTTAAAAATTCATTATCAGTATTTAATAAAAGCACCTAGTGACATATATTGAAATTTACTCTTGTCACTTCTTGGAGATATGTTTATATAATATTACATTATAAATGGATTATAAACAATGAAAACACATTCTCATACATTACAATGTATGAGTTTTATTTATTAAAATATATTAAGAATAATTTTAATAAAGCAAAGCTATATCTTGTTATATGACTGCCAATAATTTCTAAATCTGTTACTGTATCAAGATAAATTTCAAGTTTCATAATATAAATATGCTTTTTTTTTTTGCTTATGTGAGTTCGGATTCTTTTTTTTTTATTGTTTGGAATTCATTGAGGATACAAAGAATTGTTACACTGATTGCATTTGTTAGATAAAGTCTCTCTTATAATTGTGTCCTGCCCCCAAGAGGTGTGCTATATACTGTGACCCCCCATCCACCTCTTCCTCTCCCTCCTCACTCCCTCACTCCCCTACTCCTCCTTGTATTAGATCATCTACTGCCTTCATATTAGATTGAGTACATTCAATTCTCGCTTCTCTCTTCTTGTGATGCTTTACTAAGAAGAATCTGTTGACCTCAGTCCACGTTAATATAAAAGATATAGGCTTGGCACCTGTGGCTCAATGGGCTAAAGCGCCAGCCACGTACACTTGAGCTGGTGGGTTCGAATCCAGCCTGGGCCCGCCAAACAACAACGGTGGCTGCAACCTAAAAAAAAAAAAAAATGGCCGGGCATTGTGGCGGGTGCCTGTAGTCCCAGCTACTTGGGAGGCAGAGGCAGGAGACTCACTTGAGCCCAGGAATTGGAGGTTGCTGTGAGCTGTGATGCCTTGGCACTCTATCCAGGGTGACAGCTTGAGGCTCTGTCTCAAAAATAAATAAATAAAAGATATAAAGTCTTCATCTTTTTTAATGGCTGAATAAAATTCCATGATGTACATATACAACAGCTTATTGATCCATTCCTGGGTTGATGGGCATTTAAGCTGCCTCTACATTTTGGTGATTATAAATTGAACTGCGATTAACAGTCTAGTACAAATGTTCTTATGATAAAATGATTTTTTTCTTCTGGGTAGATGTCTAGTAATGGGATTGCAGGATTAAATGGAAGATCTAATTTGAGTTCTTTGAGGATTCTCCATAAATCTTTCCAAAAAGGTTGTATAAGTCTGCAGTCCCACCAGCAGTATAAAAGTGTTCCCTTCTCTCCACATCCACACCAGTATCTGCAGCTTTGAAACTTTGTGTTGTGGGCCATTCTCACTGGGGTTAGGTAATATCTTAGGGTAGTTTTGATTTTCATTTCTCTGATGATTAGGGGCAATGAGCATTTATTCATATGTTTGTTAGCCATTCGTCTGTCTTCTTTAGAGAAGGTTCTATTCATGTCTCTTGCCAGGGTCAGTGATACATGGGATTGTTGGATCTTTTTTTGTTGATTAATTTGAGTTCTCTGTGGATCCTTTTTTTGTTGATTAATTTGAGTTCTCTGTAGTTCTCTTTTGTCTGATTCATAACACACAAATATCTTTTCCCATTCTGAAGGTTATCTATTTGCCTTGGTTGTTGTCTCCTAACTGTACAGAAGCTTTTCAGTTTAATTAAGTCCCATGTGTTTATTTTTGTTGCAATTGCCATGGAAGTCTTCGCTGACATCGTCAAGTGTTTTCTTCACACTTTCTTTGAGGATTTTTATTGTCTCATGCCTTAGATTTAAATCTTTTATCCATCTTATATCAATTTTTATAAGTGGCGAAAGGTGTGGGTTCAGTTTCAGTCTTTTACATGTGTTTATCCACTTCTCCCAACACCTTTTATTAAACAGGGATTCTTTTCCCCAGTATATGTTCTTATTTGGCTTATCAAAGATCAAGTGGTAGTTTCATCTTATTTATTTTTTTTTTTTGAGATAGAGTCTCACTATATTGCCCTGGGTAGAGTGCAGTGGTATCACAGCTCACAGCAACTTCCAATTCTAGGGCTGAAGTGATTCTCTTGCCTCAGCCTCCCAAGTAGGTGGGACTACAAGTGCCTGCCACAACATCCAGCTATTTTTTTGTTGCAGTTGTTTAGTTACTCCAGGCCGAGTTCAAACCTGCCACCCTCAGTGTTTGTGGCTGGCACCATAACCACCATGCTACAGGCACCAGGCCACATCATCTCAAGGTTTCTTTTCTGTTCCAAATGTCCATGTCTGTATTTTTGTGCTAATATTATGCTATTTTGATCACTATGACCCTGTAGTATAACCTAAAGTCTGGCAGGATGATACCCTGGCTTTGTTTTTATTACTAAGAATTGCCTTGGCTATATGAGGTTTCTCTGGTTCCATACAAAACAAAGCAATTTTTTTCTGAATCTTGAAAGTATGATGATGATATTTTAATGGGAATTGCATTGAATCTGTAGATTGCTTTGCAAAGTATAGACATTTTGACAATGTTGATTCTTCCCAGCCATGAGCATGGTATGTTCTTCCATTTAATATCTTCTGCTATTTCTTTTCTTAGGGTTTTGTAATTTTCTTTAAAGAGGTCCTTCACCTTTTTTGTTAGGTATATTCCTAGATATTACACTTTTTTTAAAGCTACTGTGAAGGGAATTGTGTCCTTGATAAGCTTCTCATCTTGACTGTTACTGGCATATACAAAGGCTATTGGTTTGTGGACATTGATTTATATCCTGGGATATTGCCATGTCTCAGACATTTTGATCACTTCCAGGAGTCTTGTGGGTGAGTCTTTGGGGTTCTCTAAGTATAAGATCATATTGTCAGCAAAGAGCAAGAGTTTGACATCCTCTGCCTCTATTTGGATGCCCTTTATTTCCTTCTCTTGTCTGATTGTATTGCCTAGAACTTCTAGCACTTTGTGGAATAGTAGGGACAATAGAGGACATACCTTGTCTGGTTTCAGTTCTAAGGGAAAGTTTTCAGTTTTACTCCATTATAGATGGCTTCAATCAGTTTAAGAAATGTGCCACCTATACCTATCTTCTCAAGTGATCTAATTAGAAAAGTTTGCTAAATTTTTAGCCGGATGTTGTGGTGGGTGTCTGTAGTCCCAGCAACTTGGGAGGCTGAAGCAAGAGAATTGCCTAAGCACAAGAGCTGGAGGTTGCTGTGAGTTGTGATGCCACAGCACTCTACGGAGGGTGACAAAGTGAGACAGGGAAAAAAAAGAAAGAAAAGTATGCTAAATTATATCAAATGCTTTTTCTCCATCTCTTGAGAGGGTCACATGGTCTTTGTTTTTGCTTCTGTTGATATTGCAAATTATGTTTATAGAGTTTGATATGTTAAACCAGCCTGTGTCCTTGGGGTGAAACCTACTTGATTGTGATGAATGATTTTTTTTTTTTAATGTGTAGCTGTAATCTATTGGCTAGAATTTTATTGAGAATTTTTGCATCTATATTCATTAGTGAAACTGGTCTGTAGTTCTCTTTATTAGTTGGGTCCTTTCTTGGTTTTGGAATCCAGGTGATGTTCTTTCCTTCTCAATGTTTTAGAATAGGTTCTGCAGTATAGGTACAAGCTTATTGTTAAAGATTTGATAGAATTCTGGTGTGAAGCCATCTAGACCAGGGCATTTTTTTGTTAGGAAAGTTTTATTTTTTTAATTTTAATTTAATTTAATTTAATTTTTTGAGACAGAGCCTCAAGCTGTCACCCTGGATAGAGTGCCGTAACATCACAGCTCACAGCAACCTCCAATTCCTGGGCTCAAGCGAGTCTCCTTCCTCCACCTCCCAAGTAGCTGTGACTACAGGCGCCCGCCACAATGCCCGGCCATTTTTTGGTTGCAGCTGTTATTGTTGTGTGGCGGGCCCAGGCTAGATTCAAACCTGCCAGCTCAGGTGTACGTGGCTGGAGCCTTAGCCCATTGAGCCACAGGCACCGAGCCTGTTAGGAAAGTTTTTATTTTTATTTATTTATTATTATTATTATTTTTTGAGACAGAGCCTCAAGCTGTCACCCTGGATAGAGCGCTGTGGCATCACAGCTCACAGATCACAGCAACCTCCAATTCCTGGGCACAAGCAAGTCTCCTGCCTCCACCTCCCACGTAGCTGGGACCACAGGCATCCGCCACAATGCCCGGCCATTTTTTGGTTGCAGCCGTTATTGTTGTTTGGCCGGGCTGGATTCAAACCCCCCAGCTCAGGTGTACGTGGCTGGTGCCTTAGCCCACTGAGCCATAGGCGCCAAGCCAGGAAAGTTTTTATTGTTTCTTTGATCTTAGTTCTTGAAATTGGTCTGTTTAAGAGATCTATTTTTTTCTTGGTTAAGTCTAGGGAGAGGATGTGATTCCAGGTATTGCTGTATTTCCTCCACATTCAAATTTCTGGGCATAGAGTTTCTTGTAGTACTCAGAAATGATCTCTTGTATCTCTGTGGCATCTGTTATTATTTCTCCTTTATCATTTCTGATTGAGGTTATTAAAGATTTTACGTTTTTGTTTCATTAATTTTCTGAGTGATTCTTTTGTTTTCAATTTCATTAATCTCTGATTTAATTTTGGTTATTTCTTTTCTTCTGTTGGGTTTGGGATTAGATTGTTCTTCTTTTTCCAATTCCATAAAATGGTTCATAAGTTTGTTGATGGTCTGATTTTTGAATATAGGCATCTATTGCAATAAATTTCCCTCTTAAGATTACTTTTGCTGTATCCCACAGGTTTTGGTAACTTGTGTCTTCATTGTTATTGTGTTTGAGGAATTTAATGATTTCCTCTTTTATCTCTTCCTGAACCCAACTTTCACTCAGCATAAGGTTATTTATTTGGCTTTCTTTTTTTTTTTTTTTTTTGAGAGAGAGAGTCTCAGGCTGTCCTCCTGGGTAGAGCGCTATGATATCATAGCTCACAGCAACCTCCAACTCTTGGCTTCAAGTGATCCTCTTGCCTCAGTTTTCTATTTTTAGTAGAGATGGGGTCTCACTCTTGCTCAGGCTGGTCTTGAGCCTGTGAGCTTAAACAGTCTGCCCACCTTGGGCTCTCAGAGTGCTAGGATTACAGGTATGAGTCCCTGCACTCAGCCCACAGCCTAAGGTTTAATTTCCATGCCTTTGTGTGGGGATGAATGTTTTTGTTGGAGTTGAGTTTCACCTTTACTGCCTTGTGGTCCTAGAAGATACATGGTATAATTTATATTATTTTAATTTTGCTGAGGTTTGATTTGTATCCTAGGATGTGATCTCTTTCAGAGTATGTGCCATGGGCTGATGAGAAAAATGTATATGTTTTAGGTTTGTGATGGTGTGTTTTGTATGTGTCTCTTAAGCCCATTTGCTCTAGGGCAGTGGTTCTCAACCTTCCTAATGCCGCGGCCCTTTAATACAGTTCCTGTGGGTCGTGGCCCATAGGTTGAGAACTGCTCAATGTGATTGGGATTAGATTGTTCTTCTTTTTGTAATTCCATAAGATGGTTCATAAGTTTGTTGCTCTAGACCCTGCTGCTCTAGGGTCACATGTAAGTCTTTTGTATTTTTGTTTAGTTTCTGTTTAGAGGATCTGCCTAGTTCTGTCAGAGGGGTGTTAAAGTCCTTGGCTATTATGGTGGTATGGGATATCATATTATTCAGATCCTTCAAGGTCTGTTGCCAGGGCTCAGGACTGGCCAGGTCTTGGGCCCAGCTTAATTAGGTTCCAGACATGGACCACTAAGTTACCTTGCTCTGGTTCAGTTTCTCTTAGGTGCCTGAGGGTTATCTACTTTAGCTGGAAAGAGAGAGAGAGTCTTAGAGAGAGTAAAGCAGTTTTCTTAGAATAGATAGACCTTAGTCTTTAGCAGAGCTTGGTAATCTTCAGCAGAGAGACGCCGTGCTGGCAACCAGTGCAAAGTGTCCATTTTTGTCTTTCTTATTTAATCCACTTACATGTGAAAATTGCAACCTCTCCTTTCTTCTGGTTACCTTTTGCTTGGAATATTGTTTCCATCCCTTAACGCTGAATCTTGATTTGGCCTTCAAGTCTAGGTGTGCTTCCTGGGGGCAACATATAGATGACTTGTGCTTTTTTATCCGATTAGCCAGCCTGTGCCTCTTCAGTGGGGAATTCAATCCATTGACATTTATTAAGAAAATTGCTAAGTGTGGTAAAGTTCAATTCATCTTATTTTATGAAAATCTGTTGTGTTGTTTTATGCTTTGTGCCATTGTGGAAGCTAAGTTTTGACCTTTAGCTTCTGAGTGTTTACTTTGTTTGTGGTCCATTGTGATGGTCAGTTTTGCGAGTAAGTCTAAATATTTCTTGTAGAGCTGGTCTTGTAACAAATTTCGTCAATGTTTGTATCTCTGCAAAAGATTCGATTTCCCCATCAATTTTGAAGCGTAGTTTAGCAGGATACAGAATTTTGGGCTGAAAATTGTTTTGTTTAACAATATTGAAGGTGGATGACCATTCTCTTCTGGCTTGTAAAGTTTCAATTGAAAAGTCTGCTGTCATTCTAATAGCTCTGCCTCTGTCAAATGGTGCTTACTCCTGGCTACTTGCAGAATTTTTTCTTTCATCTTGAATTTGGACGCATTCATTACAGTGTGTCTTGGAGAGGCTCTGTTTGAGTTGAGATGACCCAGGGTTCAATATTCATTTGAAAGGAGTGGTTCAGGATCTTTATTAAAACTTGGGAAGTTTTGGCTCAGTGCATGTGGCTCAACGGGCTAAGGCACCAGCCACATACACCTGAGCTGGTGGGTTCAAATCCAGCCCTGGCCCGCCAAGCAGCAATGATGGCTGCAACCAAAAAATAGCCAGGCATTGTGGCAGGTGCCTTTAATCCCAGCTGCTTGGGAGGTGGAAGCAAGAGATTCGCTTGAGCCCAGGAATTAGAGGTTGCTGTGAGCTGTGACAGCACTCTATCCAGGGTGACAGCTTGGGGTTCTGTCTCAAAAAAACAAACAAAAACATAAAAAAAAACTTGGGAAGTTTTCATGTATGATAGTCTACAGTAGGGCTTCTATTCATTTGGGACAATCTTCTTCCCCTTCAGGGATCCCTATTGTTTGTATGTTTGAATGCTTCATGGAGTCTTGTAGCTCTTTAAGCAACTGTTCTGCTTTCTCTCTCTTCTTTTCTGCCTCTTTGACACCCTGGGTGAACTTGAAAACTTTATCTTCTAGCTCTGAAGTTCTTTCTTCTCCATGGTCTAACCTATTTTTGATACTTTCCTCTGCATCTTTATATTCCCTGTTTGTCTCCTTCTTTTCCTTAAGGTCTGCCATATCCTTTCTATATTCTACATATATGTTGTCTGACTTTTGGTTCCATCATTTCATTTTCTCATCCATTCCTCTTATTATCTTTATCCTCCATATTTTAAATTTCCTTTCTATCAAATCTATTAATTCTTTATTGGTAGAGTCTTTTTCATTAGCAGCATCATGGTCCCTTGGGGGAGTTGCTCTGTTTTGGTTTTTCATGTTGCCCCAATTTTTCTGTTGGTACCTCCTTATGTGTTCTTTCTTCTTGTTCACCTCCTTGTTCTCCTTTTTCCTTCTTGCTTCATCCTTTGCTTCAAATTACCTTATCTCAGAGCTTAGGTCTTGAAGTGGACTCTTGGTATAAGGCCAAAAGGAAGAAAAGGGCAAAGTGCAAGCAATGAGAAATAAGAGGAAAAGAAAGAAAGAAGAAAAAAGGAAAGAGAAAAAGAAAAGAAAAAGAAAAAAAGGAAGGTGGATGAAAGAAAACAATTGAAGAACAGGACAGAATGAGGACAGGAAGAGAGAATGAGAGTGATACAAGAAATGGTATTGTTTGGCACAGTGTTAAGGCCACTCCTATAATTCAAAGAGTGAGGGGCTGGGCTGGGCTGGGTGGGTTCACTTTCCTCCTAAAAATCAGGAGCTGAGCAAAGTGAAACTCTTCTTCTGCCAAAAATGAGAAGAGAAAGAAAAGAGCGAAAACAAAAAACAAGCAGGAAAAAATAAATAAGAATGAAAAAGAAATAGAAAAATTATACAATGTGGACTTGCCAGTACTGTCTTCCCAGGGCCATAGGTAGAAGGGCTCCTTACACCATGATCTTTTGGCCTCCTTGAGCCAGAGTATTGCTATGACCTCCTTGCCAGACCACAGTCATGCCACTGAAGAGCTCAATGAAAAAAGAAAAGGAAAACATAATAAAATAAGACTAGATTAAAGACAATTTAAAAATACAGCTGTATTAAACAAAGGAGAGAGAGGGGAAAGGAAAAGGGAATGAAATAAGAAAAACCAAAAAAAGGAGGTGATAGCTGTTGTACAAGTGATTTATGTGGTTAAGATGGGGAAAGTAGGTGAGTCTCTATTAAAAGAGAGAATAGAGAGGAGTGAAATAGAGAGAATAAATGAGGCTAAAATACTATGACCAAAAATACAGGAATCCTTGTTCCTGATGAAAGTAAAAATGGACATTAAGAATAGGACCAATCAGGGCAGTGCCTGTGGCTCAAGGGAGTAGGGCGCCAGTCGCATATGCCAGAGGTGATGGGTTCAAACCCAGCCCTGGCCAAAAACTGCAAAAGAAAAAAAAAGGAATAGAATCAATCAAACAAATTAGCAAAAACACAACACAACAACAACAAAAAAGCTCAAATTGACAAAAACAACAGCAACTTCAGCAACATAAAAGAGGAAGAGCTTTTTTTTTTTTTTTTTTTTTTTTAAGAGAAAGAGTCGCACTTTTTTGCCCGCAGGAGTGTGCTGTTCGGCACAGTTCACAGCAACCACCAGCTGTTGGGGTTAGGCGAT
>CAUYON010138888.1:0-88955 GCA_963573935.1 Arctocebus calabarensis
CCACAGATTATTACAGGAAAAAGTACTGGAAGACATTTTACCTACTACTTTCCTTAAGAATAAACATTCAATAGAAAAAAAGAATAAACATGTTAAAATATAAATATTCTGAAAAATACATATAAATATTCTGCATTCCCATTTTACTTTTATAAGTGGTCTTGCTGTTATTTCAATTTATAGACAGCTGTTCCCTGTCTACTCTGTGCGCAGCACTAACCAAACACAGAGAGATAATCAGCCCTCCACTCAACTCCTGCTGATACCCACAGGCTATAAAGAAAAAGGGAAGAGAGTCTGGGGGGAACGGGAACAAGCAATTCCAATCAGTGTGATCAGAATGAAGTGTCATGTTGAAGATTCAGTGTAGCCTAGGAGCGGGTCTGGTCGGCAGTGTTGAGGGAGTCAGTGAAGAGTCTACCTCCATCCATTCATCTGTTCATCAATAGAAGATTACAAATGAATGAGAAAAACATCTGACCTAATTAAAGGCAGTTCTGGCATTTGCTGTGTGCCTAAGCACAATGAAAAACTACGTTTTTTAAAAAAAGAAGACTAACTTTTCAAGAAATAGTTCTATCCATTGTAGCTTGCTTAAACGTGAAAGGCGGTTGACAGTTTTTAATCTGTTACAATTAGGCTTTCATATCTCTAAAACAATAGTCAATACCAGAATATTTCTCTTATCCATGTGAAGGGAACACTAGTTTATACACTAAGTTTCCAAATTCTCCAAATAGAAAGTTCCATTAAAACCAAGCTGATTCCCTAGAAATAGTAAGAACCTAAATCAAACACACTACATCTGCCTTTCCTGCCTCAGCAGTGAAAAATGATAATAAATGTATTCTTCAGAAGACAGAGTAATTAAAAAAGAAAACACACGATGTTATAGGTGAAGAAAACACACACACATACAAACGCACAGAGAATCTGTCATACCGGTCCTACTGGGAGGAAATGAAAATCTATTACACTAAAACGTCCCCATGATAATTCATCGCTTATTGGGTATTTATTTTTAAAACAATGAACTCTTCACACAAGCTATTTTCAAATTCTCACACTCAATGTTTATTCCCAAAATATATTTTAAACTCAGTCATCAGAAGTGAGTAAACTGAGCCAGGGACACAAAACACAGTGCTCGGAATAACAGCAGTAAGGAAGGCCCTGCTGGACTTCAGGGAGAGGACCACAGGTGGCCCAGGCCATCAGGGAGGCCAGATAGCAGCTGTAGAGACGCGGTCAATAAGCACAAGAAAAACTTCAAATTAATAAAATAAAACAAACACCACTGAGATCTGTATACATAGAAATAATTAAGAGGATAAATTTTATGTTACGTTTTCTTTCTAATGAAAGAGGGAGGGTGAGGATGGATCAAGTGGGTGGCAGAGCACAGCTAGGACACCCCAATAAACTGTCCCCTTGGCAGAGGGTGCCAGCAAACAACAGGGTCAAGAATTCCAAGCAGTACAATGTTGAGATCAATGTTGACATTCCTTTTAAAATAAATAAATATATATGTATGTATATATTCAGCACCACCAAAACAGCCCCACAAAACCCACACTGAAATACCCAAAGTTATTTTTATACTCAAAATATGAACAATTTTCCTGAAAAAGTCTGCAGATGCTCTGAAAAGGACTAAGTTAGATAAAAACCACCGCAAACCACTGTTTGCTAAAGGGTTTGCCGATGATTTATTTTGTTAATAGTGAACTATGTCTGAGCACCCCAGAGCTTCAAGCTGGGTTGAAGGATGACTAAGAAATGCTTAGAATCAACACTCCGTTTCCGAGCACACACATACCCTAGGAAATGTGATCATTAAGCTTTTATGCTAATAACTGTGCTGGAGAAGGTGAGAGTTAAAAAAGTTTCTTTTTTTTTTTTTTTTTTAAGTCCTACGTAGACATTAAAAATTTTTTTTTCAAAATTCTCAAATTGGTCATCAAGCACTTTAACTCCTATATAAAGAAGCTATTTTTTGAAACTCCAGAACATCCATATTCATTAAGCCCATTTAAAGCTTTCAAGTTTTACAAGAGATTAGTCTTTTACCGAAACAAGTATAAACAAAGAATTTCTCTATTACTGTTTGATAGGAAATTACCTCTTCAAATATTTACTAAGTAGAACGACTTGATTTATGTAAGTCTAAAAGAGAGAAAGGAAAATAGGAAAATTAATCAGCACCTGATGAGGGCCGGCGTGCACCAGGGAACAGAAGCACAGGAAGGCCCAGAGGCGCCCGCGAATGCCCTGAGTTTCCTTCCTTCGACCCTGGACTTCCGGAGAAACAAAAACGGCAGCTTCCAGGCATTGCCCATGGATCATCACAGTTTATGAATGCACCCGTGACCGCAAACCTTACTGTAACATCCTCCCCAAGCGCAGAACGCACAGCCAAAAAATTCAGGTATTTTACCCTTCACCTCTTCTCTATAGCGATGGTCTGGCCTAAGGCATACAATTATTTCATCATTTGAAATTCTACAGAAAGCTCATGCCATTGCTTTGAAAACATGTGGACTATTTCATCCTTCATACTGTCTTTACTGTGCTCCCAGGAAAGCAATCGACTGAGAGTGCACTTCCTACCTAACCAGGTTCACTCCCGGAATACTATTTTCAGTAGTTTTTGGAAATGCCCCCTTCATGCTTCCAACCCAACTTTCTTTGCTTTTAAAGTGTGAGAACTTTTAGAGAAAATTATAGCAATCAATAAAATCAGCTCTAGAAATCTGCAGTCCATACAACAGGCTGCTCTGTTTGAGATACAAAACCCTAACACCCTCCGTACCACAGCATGAGTTCTCTCCAACATTTGCAAAAACCAACAGGCATTGCACACTCGACTGGACCACAAACACTGCAGGAAACTGTGAGCCACTCGAGCCATGCCCGGTGTTAAGACTGGAGACACAGCAGTTAAAACTAGCCATGAGTGATTGCAGATGACAGAAGCAGAAAATTAAGAAATGCTGTTTTATCTATAGTTTCTTTGGATACCTTGTCTAAGGGAGTTCTCAAAGTGTAACTGGCAAGGAAGAAATTACATGCATATATAGGTAAGTAGTACTAAGACTTTCTGTTACTATCCCAGGTTTATGATTGGCGACAATGTTGTATTTAGTGAGGATTTTTGGTGTACAGAGTATCGTATAATGAAAGAACACAATATATGGAATCATGTGTCTTGAGTTTACGTTTGATAATTAATGCCTGGGCCCCACACAATCTCTCTGTGACTCAGTTTCCTTATCTGTGAACTGGGCACTCTTCAGCATGGCCAAAAAAATGTACAAAGGATTTCTGAGAATCTAGAAGTCCTAGAAGGCTGGATACAGTGGCTCATGTTTGTGATCCAGCACTCTTGGAGGCTGAGGCAGGTGGATTGACTGAGTTCACGAGTTCGAGACCAGCCTGAGCCAGAGTAAGACTCCCTATCTCTAAAAATAGCTGTGGCGGGCTCCTGTAGGGAGCCTTGGGAAGCTGAGGCAAGAGAATTGTTTAAACTCAAGAGTTTGAGGTTGCTGTAAGCTGTGACGCCATGGCACTCTACCAGGAGTGCAAAGTGAGACTCTGTCTCTCTCTCACACACACACACAAATAGAAGTCCTAGGAGACTGAATTGTTAAGATATTTTAAAGTCCACGGTTGTGTATTAGAATATATAGTAAGGCTTGGTTTTAATAATTTAATTGTGAAAAATACAAAAATTCAATTATAGCTAATTTAATAATGCTAACTTGGCCACTGTGCTTAATGAAGATCGTATTTTATTTTTATGTTAAGAAAATGCTCTCAGCGGAAAGAAAAAATTCTCTGCTATGGTCTGAGTATTTGTGGTCCCCCAAAACATTTATATTGAAATCTAACCCCCAAGGTTATGGTTGTAGAAGGTGGGCCTTTGGGATATGATTAGGCCGTGAGAGTTCCACCCATGTGAATGAGATTAATTTCCTTATAAAATCATCACAGAGAGCTGCCTTGCTGTTCCCCTCTGTCATGTGAAGACGCAAGGTGGCGTCTACGAGGCCACGTATGCTGGCACCTTGATCTTGAACTTTCCAGCCTCCAGAGATGTGAGCAATAAATTTTTGTTGTTCATAAATTATCCAGTCTAAGGAATTTTGTTACAGCAGCATGAATAGGCTGAGTGAGACATTCTCCTTAAAGGAATGCTTGCCTCCAGGTACAATGATCTCAACAAAATTTCTTACCATTTCATAAGGTGAAAATACTTCTTGGATGGTGCGCTATATTATAGTGGTTTTAACAGATGGCTCATGGCCCCCGAGTTTTAATCAACAGATAAAACCTGACTTGCTATAATCAACTAAAAAAACACGTCTGTCAGATGGAACTCAGGGCTATGAGATCTCAAGGCACCATACAAAGTAAATCCATTTAATTTAAAGGCATCACTTATAACGAAAATGTTCAATTTCATGGAAACATCTAAGACCTTTGCTTCGTGAGTACACAGAGCACACAGACTAATGAACAAAATGAACAGTTCAATTTTTTTTTTTTTTTTGCAGAGTCCCCCTCTGTCATTCTGGGTAGAGTGCTGAGGCATCATGGTTCACAGCCACCTCAAACTCTTGGGGTCAAGCAGTGGTCTTACTTCAGTCTCCCGAGAAGCTGGGACTATAAATGTCTGCCACAACGCCCGGCTAGTTTTTCTGTTTTTTAGTAGAGATGGGGGGTCTCGCTCTTGCTCAAGCTGGTCTTGAACTCCTGAGCTCAAGCAAACCACCCACCTCAGTTCCCCCCAGAGTACTAGGATTACAGGCATGAACCAACACGCCCACTTCAATTCATTCATTTTATGACTTTTTCTGAGCACCCATTAGGTGCCAGGCCCTATGGACAGAGCAGTCAATAAACAGAAAAAACTTTCTGCCCTTAAGATGCTTAATTGCCATTCTACTAGCTGGCTTTCAAGCTGAAGAGGGACCTAATAGCAGGGACAGTCTCATTACGCTGTCACACTGCTGACCCCCTTGTGCGGCCAGGAGGACTGCTGACAAGCTGAGCACTGCTTCCCCCAGTTGAGAGAATGGCGCTCAAGCAAGCTCTGAACCCCATGTCAGGTCACTTGCTACGGCGGCCTCCCTTAATAAACGTGTCAGTAACTACCCTAATTGCAGAGAGCTACAGCTCACAGACTTACTATCAGATTACAATCCATTTCACTTCACTAATTTTTAAAGTAACACTTGAGCAGACTATTAAGTTTGACTTTTAACTAATCAAAACTGCTTAAGAAGACAGCCTTTTATTTTAGCGAGTTAACTCCTTATTTCCTAAAAGTAGACAGTATACATGCAGTATGACCTACTTAACGGTGAACATATTTGTTCAATGGAGAGAATAGTTTGAGAGCCATGAAGTAGGCTGCCCTGGTCTCATGAAAATTCCCAAGTGCTGCCTGATTTTTAAGAGTATCCCTGAATCCCTATGATCAGAAGCGTGGGTGAGTCTTGTTGGTTTGAAGCTAAATAATGGTTGACATAGCTCAAATTGGCTTATATTCTGTGATTCTACTGGGTGAGTCTAGAATTTTCAAAGTGACCAAGCTGACTGTTCTGTTAAGTGTAATGTGCACAATTTGGCTGATAAATGTCCATCTATCATTTTGATCCTCCAGCTTCTTATCTATTGCTTTTAGATGGACATTTAAACACACGCAAGTTTTCTACACAAAATATTTCTATGTTCATTCATATTATGTTTAACAAAAGGTAGCTTTGATGGTCTGAGGTAAGCTTGTAGAACTATTAATATTACATACGTATATACATTCTCTACATGTTCGTGAAAATCATCTAAATAAAGCTGACAGCTGATGAAAGGCTGTGCGTACAGTTGTATAAGGTACACCCTGCACAATCGCGGCAGCATCGTGCCCTGGGTCGCCCATGTAAGGGACCCACCTGGCACTACACACGACTCACTTGTGTAAGTGTATGTGACACCTCTGAGCTCACAGATGTCTAAGTGAGAACTCACGCTGCTATAAGAAGTAATTCCCAAGTAGCACCAACAAAGTGCTTCATACATGCCCCCCAAAGGACCAGTGACAGCACGGACACTCATTGGTTCAAATCTCTCCCATAAAAGGGGAACTGTACCCATAGTCACACAATCAAACCAAACATGCCAACCAAGCAGGCTTTACGTTAACTTTCCAGACATACGGGGCAGCAGTCGAGAGAACAGGATTCTGGAGCCAGTCTGGTACCAAGTCTATTTCAATGCTTATAAACTGAGTTTACCCTGGACAAGTGATTTCACCTCTCTAGGTCTCAGTTTCTTTATCTATACAATGGGAATAACAATGGACTCAGAGCCCTTATGAGGGTTAAAGACGCTGCAATGGCACCTGGCCATCGTTAAGTGTTCTGATTTGGTATCAGTACTACTGGGTAAGAAAATCGAAGTAGAAGCAGGACAGGGGTTTAAGAGTTAATCAGTGATTGATTACAAAATGAAAGCTCTTGGTTGACAGGAAAGTTTTCGTGACACCATGCGGATTGCATCCCACCTTTCTGGCAAAGGTCAAACTCATGACTTGAGGTAGTACAAGTCACGCAAAGCAAACTCCCCTCACCTGCTCCCTCACACGGTGCCTGGGCTGGTGCACAGCTGCCACCAGGGCTGGGCTCACCTTCACGGGCCACCTTTCAACACTCACTGCAAAAATCCTCACTGACAGGATCTCTAAATCCGAGGAGGGAATAACCGTCCAAAGGCTGTTGCGCCCTGCCCTGGTGAGACGCTCGTCGCTTTCCTTCAAGTTGTTTAAATATCAGGCAATCCTCAGTGGCCTGCACTCCTACCTGGAAAATCATCCCATTCACTGCGGTGCAAACAGGCCCTGCTCCTGGGGCCCTGAGGGAAAGCATGAAAGCATCATGCCAAGTTTCCCAGGCCCAGAAGAAGCTGGCCTATTTCCACAAGGTTAAATGGAACTGCTAGAAATCAGAAAAATTCCTAGCAGATGCTTTTTATCTACTTCAGTTCTTATACAAAAGACCCCAAAAGATTCAATAACTGGACTTGCTACTACTCTTACTTTAGATAACAGAAAACACAACATACACAGGAAACATTTTTTTTTAAAGAATTAAATACATATAACAATTCAAGCTTCGCTAACACCTACACCTAGCGTACTAGGAAAGTGTAGTCCTACCCATAAAACGCTGGCGCCCAATGGAGCAGACGTTACCTAACTCAGTATTTTCAACTGGTGTGCCGTAAGAGGATCTTAGCAATGCAGCAAAGATTTTTAAAGATCATTAATTAAGTTATTTTTGAAAGAAAAGACACAAATTCAAAGCACAGTAAGTATATTCCGTTTTTACATCCTTTTTATCAACATTACGGAAACGCGTCATGGAAGTTTAACTGGAGGTTCAAAAGCGCCATGAGATAAAAATGGTTGAGAGACACTGCTCTAACTGCACGGAGAAAGTACAGAGTTTCTCTTACAACTGATCGCCCGCCTAACTCCTTCTGTCTGAAGAAATCAGATGGGGGAATCCCACTGGGCAAAGTTAAAATCCGTACGATACACAGACACGCTGTGCCAAAGCAGCTGGGGACAAACGGGTCCCACGATATCCTCTCTACATGACGCTGACGCTACACCCATAAGTCTCATTACTGCTGGGCCCAGCCACCAAATCGGAGGAAGCACCCAAACCTGCATCTCAACGTATTAATACAAATGAGTTTGTTCTATTTTAAGAGTAGCATCTGTGACTTTACAACTTCTGCATCATAAACGCAATCAGTGCAATACATGCGATCATGTGTGTGATATCTGCGAAGGAACGTTCAGTCCAGTGGACTTCCCTGTTCTAACCTCCTGCCTGATTTAACAGTCAGATAAAAACTGCATGTTTTAGAGAAATGAGAATTATCTTATCCAGCCTCTTCATGGTAAGCAGGAGGAAACGGAGGCTTGGAGAGTTTACACAGCATACCTGAGGCCACATCTACCAGGGACTGAAGCTCGACCCTGCCCGGAGTATCAGCAAATAATCTCGATTCTCAGCGCTGCTTTCCAGCTGTGGACCATTCGGCAGTGCAGGTTACTGAGTCCTGACGGCTGAAGCTGACAGAGTGGAGGTAAATGCACTAGTTCAGGGAAAGGAAGTCCTTGCCAGACGGCCAACTCCAGCAAGCGTTCTGGGCCCAGTTCCTTCTCCTACATCAATGTCACATGTTGGTGACAGCTAGTAACTGTATGGTGAGCCACTGTGATTTTCTCTGACCGTGGCTTACCCTAAACAGGTTCAGAATAATCACAAATCAAACCGTGGGAGGGACAAACACAATCGACAAGTACAATTTGATGACAAGCTGGCTGAAATGTCACCATCTGCTAACGAATAGGGACCACCAATGATATGTTATCGTGAGATGATGTTTCAAATGTGGACGAGAGGGTAGAACAGAAGAGCAGGAGACATCGCCCCACTTCAGATTAAAAAGGCGGTCGTGTTTCTTGCCGGAATGAACGAACACTCTCACTAACGTTCACCAGTGTGGCGTGCACCAGTAACTGAGATTTTCAGATTTTTAAACCTTTACTTCAAAAAAAAAAAAAAAAAAACCACACATGTGCGTTTGTCACCACTATTTTGTTAGCAATCAACCATCATATGCCAACAAAACTGCTAAAATAAGGCGAGCAGGGAAAGACAAAATACTGTAAGTGGACATATTCAGCCTCATTAAAATCTGAGTTTTTTTTTAAACTTAGTCCTGCCTTGTTATAATTCACTTTCCACTTATGTTACTGTCTCTAGATTTTCAAATTAAAATGCAACTAGAGTTCCTAAGTGTTAGCAAAAAAGAAGTATGTGTTTTTAAAATTATATGGAAACAGGCACTATTCCCTAAACTGTGAATGCATCTGTCTTCTGCTATAAAATTTCTAAGTGGTCTGATGGCCACTAATACCAAGGTTAGGGCTCTTTCTTCCCGAGCACTAATTTAGGGAGATGACCTGAATGGCAGTGGCTCAACTTAAGAATAAAAGGTAAATATTTTGCAGGGGGAAAAAAAAGAAGAAAGGGGTTCACCCACAGCAAGCTGGGGTGGATAAGGTATGTGGAGGAATAGCTGACCTTCAAAGGGGGAAGCTGACCCCCCCACTCGACCCCCTCATGACACAAACCGCTATCATGGGGCAAATCTGCAGATTTAGCTCCGAAATTCCTGCAGAAACTTTTTGCTGTCCAACAGACAGGTCTGGTGCCTAAAGAGCAGACGTAATTTCTTAAATGACTATTTGAAAAATTCTGAGATAAGTACTAGGGCATGAAACTTCAAGGTCATATCAACTCAGGGGAATCCTCCATGTAGACAACTTTTTCTGCACCAACAGTGAGAAGTTCAAAAGGGAAGGAGAAGAAAATGGAGCTGGTGGCAAAGGAACAGGCCTGTGATGCTTGGAAGTCGCCCTGCCCACCTGCCTCGGCCAGCCAGTGAAGTCAAATAAGGACTGGACACAGGACAGACGTTCACTCTGAGGAAAGAGTTTCCTCTTCCAGTCAAAATAAGGCTGGTTTAACACAGCTACTTGTATTTTTAGCATGGCTCAAAGCAGGAGGTTCTCAGAATGTGGGTGACTCCCAGCAACTGCAACCCGAGCCCAGGGAAATGCCTTTTCACGGACTCCATCGAGGCGGGGACAGGCCCACAGGCTTTCTTCAGCTCCCCCAGGGAATTGCTGTCAAAAAAAGTCTTGTTGGGGCGGTGCCTGTGGCTCAGTGAGTAGGGCACCGGCCCCATATACCGAGGGCTGCGGGTTCAAACCTGGCCCCGGCCGAACTGCATCAAAAATTAGCCGAGCGCTGTGGCGGGCGCCTGTAGTCCCAGCCACTCGGCAGGCTGAGGCAAGAGAATCACTTAAGTGCAAGAGCTGGAGGTTGCTGTGAGCTATGACTCCACAGCACTCTACCAAGGGCGACAGAGTGAGACTCTGTCTCAACAAAAAAAAAAGTCTTGTTGGCTCAGTTGAATGCTAAATTTAAAGAAATATGAGATTAAGCAACAACTCCAGCCTGTTAGCTGTGTGCTTCTCAAAGACAAGAGCCGCGTCTCAGCGCAGTGGTGAGGCTGCCTGGTACACTTGAGCCAATGAGTGAGCAAAGGCACACGCACGCCTCTTGGGGACGCTCCTGAATGGGTGCAAGCCCTTCTACAGGTCCAGGACGAGGCAACTTGCTCCCTCCCTAGGACGGGTATAGACGGCTGATCACTCCTAACAGAATTTGATGTACTTGTTACTCTTCTCATGACACGCAGAATGTCTGGATTAAGGATATCTTTTGCTGCATCTTGCAGAAACGCTACATAAAGGCAACTGTAAAATTATCTCAACTTTCTCTTCTGTAAATCAAGGACTTGAAGTTCAATCTGCAATATCTGTCTTAAACACCAACGATTTCTTTTTTCTGAGTAAAGAGAATAGTCACGGTCCACGGTCCCAGGGCTGAGCGTGAGGGGGGACGGCAGCTCTGGCCTCCGATCCCAGAGTGAGTAACACCTGAGAGTCGGTTCTTAAGTGAGAAGAGACGAGAGCGTGTCTGTAAGTCAGCAGCATCACCCAGGGAGAGGGCCGCATGCTTTTTCACTAGATGCAATTCTCCTCTTAGCAGTACCTTTTGGAGACTGAGAAACAAAAACTGGGTGAGCTACTAAGCAGGACAATCTAGAACGCATTTGGCCCATATACTCTGCAGCTCAGACCCAGACATCCCGGCTGGTGCCATGCTGTGGCGATGCCTGTCTGTTCAGTCAACAGACTCCAAAGAGGAGCTCCCTGGGAGATGAAACGCAAATTGCAGTGGGGGTCGGGAGAGGGAAGATCAAGATAGCCAGGTCTGGTGGCCCTGGACACAATAAGAAAGAGGGAAGCGGAAAGGCTGCTTTCCAACTCTAATTAACTTGGGGAGAATATCGGAAAACACTGCCAAGGACGGTACTCACCGAAAAGGAAGGCCACTAAAAATAATTAAACGCATTACCAGCAATATTCCACAACAAGAGAACCTCAACGTCATGACTGAGGAGGGCAACTTAAATTGGAAACATCTTAAATCAATAAATTCCCTTTGAGAAGACAAGCAAAGTCATACATTTGTGTATAAAAATCTAAGAAAGGTAAACATATTGTTGTTTTAAAAAAAGAATCCCGTGTAGCAATAAGAATTCACTGACTACAGATAGCAGGCTGTAAAAACCGTTGATCAGCCTACATTATAAGCTGTGTTGGAAAAAAAAAATTAATGTACTTGTGCCTTGATGCTACTAATACCTATGAAAGGTCTATCAAAACATTAATGGTCGCAAAATATCTAATTAACCAAAACACATCACCAGGTGTTTTTCTCCTTTAACCAAACAGTAAAATAAGGTCAACCACCACCACGTAATGGTAGTTAAGTGTGACTGGATATTAATCCGGGAACTCAGTCTAAGAATAAGTTTACATTACAGAAATTCAAGTAAGCAATACAGTCTGTACTTGGGAGAAGAAAAATTCAAATGCCTCAGATTCAAAGAAAAGTGTACAACTACATATTCACATATAGAGGCAGTCCTCAAGTTATAAATATCAACTTACACACAACTTGTACTTATGAACAAAGGCTACTATAGGTAATTGGTAAATGAACCCATTGCAACTTACATACAAATTCGACTTAAGAACAAACCCATAGAACCACTCTCATCCGTAACCAGCGGACTGCCTGTGCTCACGCTTATATAATTTACCCTTTGACAGTTCAGGTCAGATTAATACCAAAAGGAAATGCAGAGACAAACTCAGTGAGAGCTGGAATCCGAGTTCACCTCCCCTGTATGTGAGCAGGTGCAGGGGTGGGTGTCACGCAACCTATACCATTCAGAGCAGCAGCTTAACTACTGCCTGGTTTTCAGAATTTTTCACTTGGCATTATTATGATTCTGCAAGGTAGCTGTATCGTTCTTACCTATTTAATCTCAGGACAACCCAAAACGTATGTGCAACCAGGTAATAAACGCACATTTATTAAACAATTAAAACGAAAAGGCCTCCTGATATCTATTGTGTGGAAAAAGAATACTTAGTAAGTTCAGTTTTAGGTTTTCTACCATGAAGAATGAGCAGTATCATGTGAAATGATAAGTCTTGATTTCAAACAGAATATAAAACTTCTGGCTTGAGCCCAGGCTTTCCTGGGAAATGCAAACGGACTTGTAGATATTCAACTATAATGCTGTTTCCTGCCGGAATACAGTGAAGTTAATAGAGACAGAATGTTGCCTTCCCAAATTGGCTGGGAAAAGATATGGCAAAGGGCTCTGACTACACCTCGGTCAGGGTAGTGACAGTGCTGCTGAAGGCTAATTACTGCTGGGACAGAATTCACGTGAGCATCTCCCTAGAAGAGGCCCAGGCCACTGCACAGGGAACACGGAAAGAGCTGGGACAGACGAATCCTGTGCGAGGTCAACCTCGAAAGAAAACAGGGGAGCAGAGGGCACACCAATAAGAAAGCGAGGACAGGCAGGGCAAGAGAGTAGAGGAAAAAATGAACTAGCCCCAGCCCGCCCATCAGCATCCTCAGCTTAGAAGAGAACGAAGAGCAGGGACCACGGCACTCACACATGCGCCACTCTCCCCGAACGCCTTTCTTTACAGTTCAAGCCCTGTCGCCGTAATACTAACGGCAAACTTGGAAAGTCATCATGTTCTCTGCATTCTAACAAACGGGTTTTCACCTTTTCAACTCTCTTGCTGTGCTTTCATTTCAGCAGCACAGAGCGTACCCAATGCCAAGCACAGGTGCAAAGATAACAGGACAGGTGTCCACAGCCAGGAGGGTGACAGACATGCACTCTCTAAGATGGCTTCCAGAGAACCACGTCATTACATATTCTTTTCTTTTAAAGACATTTTTTAAACACTGTAATGTCATTTGTTTCAAGTGTACAAAAAGCAAATGTGCAAAAAAAAAAAACAACTGTAAGAAAGTCATCTCGTACACCAAGGATTCAAATGTAGCTTTTGTTCAGACTAGAGAAAAAAAGGTCAAAGTTTGTTAAATAGACCTTATTACTTAATTTACACATAGAAGAGTCGCATGTTTTTAGGTTTCAGTTTGTTCCTCCATTACGGTTTTTAACAACCATACTACACGGATGATAATACCTCAATACACTTCACATTTAAGAAAGATGAAAGATATTACCTAATGAGACCAAAATAATTCCATATATGCAGCAACCAGTGACACACGTAAGCTAACTTACTCCAATATTATTAAAGCTCCATTATCTTTATTCTTAAGATTTTTAAATTTCATAAAAATCCAAGAATCTACTTGATTGGAATCTTGTAGACTAGAATCTGTAAGAATCTAAAAATGTGGGCACTAATTTTTAAAAAAAAAGAAGCACGTAACTCTTAACGATTCAGTCCAACAGCCAATCATAACCAAAGCCTTTATGAATGAATGTTCCTGACCTAAGCGTAGAAGATGGTTTCATAAACCAATGATGACATTACTGAACCCGTAGTCATTCCTCCTTACTACTATAGATATGAGCCAGGGTCTCAGGATCTGTACCACTCTGAACACATCAGCCAACACGCTGTTTTTGCATATTTTCCATTATCACTTAGAGCTCATTTACAGAGTGCGCAGCACGAGGCCAGCACAATGTACGTTATACACACCACCTCATTAAATGCTTATGGAAACCCCGAGAAGCAGGTATTAGTTCCACTCTGCAGAAAATCACTGGAACACACGACGTTGGCGTGTACTAAACATTCCCCCCGTACCAGCCCACGAAGCGACTCACTCACTCATTCCTCACAGCAATCCTCTGATCTGGGCACTGCCGGTTCCCCGACTGGGCAGGTGAGGGGCCTGGACATACAGAGCCACACAGAGTCCAGGCGCTGACGCAGGTTCTCCTGATGCCAGGCCCACATTCTCACCCACCAGCACCTGGAGTTTGCTCTCCTGGCCTGCTCCATGTCCCCACCTGTGAGAAAATGTGCGGTGACAGACAGGAAGAATGACCGAACTGGCCTGGGAAGAGCTGATCCCTCACTGGCAAGCTGGGACATGCCCACCGAGGCTCCCTGAAGAAATCACCAGGAGAAAACAAAGTCCTGCCTCAAAGCTGGGAAAGTTCGGTAGTCCCCAGAGCACGAGACTCAAAGGTCAAGGCTTCTGAGCGGCAGAGCACGCGGCATTCCAGAATACAGAGTCTTGTTGGACTCACGCTCCACACCCACTCACTGGTCACGTGTCATAGTTACTATGGCCTCTTGTGCCTGGACCAAAGTAGGCTCTTGGTGACTTGGCTCCTTAAGGCTGAGGCCACCTCCCCAGGAATCAGCACAGGGACAGATGAGTAGAATGAGGACTGTTGTCATTAGGGCAAAATAGTTTGTGGCTATCCTGAGGGCCACCAAATGATGGGGGTGGGCAATTAAAGGGTGTGTGGGGAGGTTAACAAAGGCTGAAGGGAAGGAGTGGGAGGAAGGCGGAGATTGGGGAGAGAGACCATGCTCCTGAATTCTAGGAGGGGGACAGGAAGCTACGATCAGAAACAGCTGCAGGAGAAGGAAGACACTGTGCTGGCCATTGGCTGGCCAATGCATAGCTGTCAACGTCAGGGCAGACAGAGGCACCGAGGAAGATGAAACCAACATCCCAAAAGCCACGTTGGAGCTGACGCATTGCAGAAGTACCCAGCGTAGGGAGAAGCTGCCTCTCCTGCCCAGCACTCAGAATAGGGTGCTCCCCCGACCGGGCAGCACTGAGCCTGGCCTCTGTGGAACACTATCAGCGCAATGAGAGCTGGCGCCCCAGGCTACAAAATGACCACGAATCACCACTGAAATGAACCAGGCGCCCGGGAATGCCAGTGGCCTCCACTCACAGAAACCACCATTTAAATTGGCACGACATTTGGCAGAAATTATGCAACTACTTCTACCCTAAATACCTTCACTCATAGGGTCAAGCCACTTATCAGACTGAGAGCTTTTACTAACATTTGTTAAGTGCACAGAGAGAAAACAATTAAGAAAGATGCACCCAAATCTCACGGCGTTTTCTCTGGGGAGTAGCTTTAGAACAGATCCACGTCACATATGTTACACTTTTCTTGCAATATATCCGTATTTAGTACGTTAATGACTGAGGAAGAACAAAGCAGGTCTCTGCTCAGTAAGAACATTCACAGCCTGCTAGCTAGGGAATAGTACGCTGTTGCTTCTTATCTCTAGGATAACTCTAGGAGTGACTCTGGTGGTAACAGTTCAAATCAGGGAGGCTAAATATCCCCGGGATGTTCAGGAATCTCTGCAAAAGCCACTGCACGCAAACCCCAGGCAAGTGCAGGGAGGGACTGGAGAAGAGCAAGCATTTCGGGACCCAGCGGGCATGAGGACGGGGCAGCTGCGGAACCAGCCTCTCGGGCAGCCTAACGGCACCGTACCCACGCACCCCTGCAGGCGCGGGCTAGCAGCAGCTACTTCCACAAAGGCATCTTTGCCATTCCTGCAGGGAGACCGTGTGTGTTCAGAATAGTGACCAGTACAGACCCCCCAAAAATGTTTGCTGAATGACTATGTGAAAAGGAGGGAAGTGGGAGAGAGGGTGGAGATAATGGAAGTAAATAAGAAAGGAAAACATACAGAAAAATGAAAAAGACCTAAAATCCATTCAACATACACTGTTATGTTGTACATTTAACTTAAGGCCAGATTTATACATAAATGTAATAATCTATCTTGTAAAAGTAATTACCTTTTATTCCCTCTTCCAGACTTACAGAGTCTTAGTAGCTTCCAATTCAAGATTCAATGAGAAGAGAATGGTGCTCTTGACGTCCACTTTGGGGATTTCTAAAAATGGAAAAGGACACTGATTAAAAATGATGCTGGAGAACTATTCGCAACAGCAAAGGTGTGGAATCAACCTAGGTGTACGTCAGTGGATGACTGGGTAAAAAAGGCGTGTGCATGTTAACAATGGAACGCAATTCAGCCATAAACATGAATGGAACCACGTCTTCCACAGCAGCATGGGTGGAAACGGAGGCCCTTATCCTAAGAAACAAGCCGGACACAGACAAATGCAACTGGCAAGTGGATGCTAAAAATGCGTTCACAGGAACACAGAGGTGGCAACGCAGCAAACTGTGGAGACCAGGAAGGGCAGGAGGGGAGGACAGTGAGAAATGAGTTAACGGGACCAGTGTGTGTTACTTGGGGGTAAAATCTCATAAAAGCCCTGAGTCCACCACTATGCAATCAATTCATGTAACAAAACTGCACTGTATCCCATAAATTTATACAAATAAAAATATTATGCTGGAGAATACAAGTGATTAAAACGTCCCAATTAAGGGCAGCGCCTGTGGCTCAGAGAGTAGGGCACCGGCCCCATATACGGAGGGTGGCAGGTTCAAACCCAGCCCCAGCCAAACAAAAAATAGCCGGGCGTTGTGGCGGGCGCCTGTGGTCCCAGCTGCTCGAGAGGCGGAGGCAAGAGATTTGCCTAAGCCCAGGAGTTGGAGGTTGCTGTGAGCTGTGTGACAGCACGGCACTCTACCGAGGGCGATAAAGTGAGACTCTGTCTCTACAAAAAAAAAAAAATAATAATAAAAGTCCTAATTAAAAAGCCTAATTTTTCACTGAATGGCGGACATGATATTTCCTAATACACCCAGGGAAAAGTTGGTTTCAAAGCCCTTTTCTAATTCAGCTTCTCTAGTAAACTTTAAACTGATTGCAGAGGAAAATGAAAATCTATGAGGTCGGCTTTGTATGGGTATTCACCAGAAAATAAACCGAAGGGGGCCTGTGTGTTGCCATGAGCCTGGAGAACCCCCAGCTTTGCCCTGATTCAAACTCTACTTGCCCGGGGAGAACTCACATTCCTCCGGCTCTAGCTCACAGACTCCTAGAGGAAATGCTGGAACCTGGTGGGTCAAGTGCAAAAGCAGGAATGAAATGGATACATTGTACTTGAGAAGCTCTGCCAACGTCCGCAAGGGAGGAAGACTTCCCAAGGCAGAGGGCAGCGTGTCCTGTCCTTCACTGCCCCTTCCACCTCGACCCACAGACAAGGACGTGTGCCTGCCTGTCCGGGGGCTTCTTTGAAGGCTACAATGTCCCCAATTCTGAGTATACAATACTTCATTTTCAGGAAAGAGAAAAGAAAATTGACATCAACTGGTCTCAGAAAACAACCTGACTCCTTTTTAAAAAGGAGAAGGAAAATGAGGCTGTTTGAGAAAAACTGCTTCCCCAGCTCCGCTGGACATGTAACTGCTTTTACTGTCTTTGAAGAGACTGGATGATCATGAAAGTGATTGTTATCCAGACACCTGGCAACTCAAAAGAATATACTGTGGTGAAAACGTCAACCGTTTTCTCCTCCATCATTTGCTTTTCTCAGATATCATCAGTCCAAAAAACGGAATCTTTGTTTATTCGAAAGTGGGAGCCAACCGGCAGGGAAGGAAAATGTTCTGACTGCAGTAGGTATCTTCTTTATTGAGATTTGCTGTACCTGGTTACAGGCGTAAGCAATAATAAAATATTTTAAAGAGGCACTCGGGACTCCAACAAACAATGGCTAAAACCCACTTCATGTAGGTTTATGCCAGCTTCCTAACTATTATCATCTCCTTTCTGGATAATGAACAGCCAGCTAAACGTTTATTAGTGAAGGGGCAAATGGTGACCTAGATTATACAAGCCATCAAAAAAGAAAAGGCTGGAGGTGTCTATTTAAACAACAAGTATGATTGTATTTCCCGCTCTCACTTTCCAAACTTTCAAAACAGCCTACCTTCCCCTCTTCCATGATCTAGTCATGTGCAACAAGAGCATAAAGTAAAAATTAGTACGCGTATTAGTTAAAATAGAGGTAGAAACTCCCAAGTTCCATGGCTCTTTTCCATTGTTTTAGTACCTGCAATATGACATTTCATTTGCCTGCTAAAACACACATGATTCTGGGAATTCAAGTTAACAAAATGATACATTTTTAATATTATATTAGTGAAGGTTTGATCTAAAATGTTTGGAACCAATTGAAATTTTTTGTGACCCATAATAACAATTTAAAAGCTTTGTATTTTAACATTTGCAACCTGTGGTTTATTTATTTATTTATTTTTTGCCCAAAAATTGTACTAAGAATTCCTTTTCATTTTTATGATTACTTTTGCCTTTTCCTCCTCCCATTTTTGAAGATGAAGAGCTGAGCACTTTCTTTAATGATTCAGATAAAAAGTCACATAGTTTTGACTTGAATAAGGAACAATTGCACATACGAAGAACTTGAAGATTACGAAATGTAAACCATCCCAATAAATGTAATTCACAGTACGCACGCTTGAGATTTCAGATTTAGTCATCTGCCCCAGTTGACTCATTCAGATGAGGAAACGAAAACACAGTCGTTAAGTGACCATTTCAAAGTCACCTCAGTAAGCCAGCCCTAGAGTCCAGATTTCCTAGGTGTTAATGTATCACTCCATTAGATTATAACAAATCTTTAATTTTCATAAACGACACCTTAAGAGCTTACAATTTTATTTATTTTATTGTTAAATCAAAAAAAGCAATCTACATAGCATGATCGCCACTAAATGAGTTAGCTCACCTTTCGTCAATATAAACCTGTGCTCAAAGTTACCATACTTTGGCTTTGCCCCACTGATTAGGGCAGATCAAATCATGAAAGCTTGTTTGGAGGTTCTAGCAGGGGAGCTCAGCTACTCGTATACGCTTGACCGAAGAACGGTCCTCCTCTATCGGGGAAGGTCGTCCTCTTCGACCCTTCGGGAGAGACGCACATGGAGCGGTGAGGGAGGAAGGGGACACCCACCTAGCCAGCCAGATCAGTCGAATCAACCCTGGTGATCAATGGGGTGACAGATGTCGCAGCCAGATCACCCTCACATCCAGAAATCATGAATGCCCATGAGAAACGTGAAATAAATTTCGGTTACTCTAAAGCTGTCCAATCTCTGTACATCTATTCTAAAAATACAATCTCCCTCTCTTATTCATAGTCAAGTCATAATCACAGGTTTGCTACAACCCATCAACCCCATTTTCAAGTAGATTTATAAAATCTACCAAGCAAAATGTAGGTATTACATAGTCTGAGATTATATAAGTTTTTAAAGTCAGAATTTCAAAATAGTTTAGTATTAGACCCATCAGATAGGACAGAACTTGTGTTCCCTCAAGCTCTGAGGTCACCGGCAGGGCACCCCAGAGCAGCAGCTTATTACCATCAGTCAATGGCCCTTCGCTGACTCCCCCGTTATTGATGCCACACACGGCTGGGTGCACAGGAACCAAACAGAAGGAGAGGGTGGCCCTGCCCAGGGCAGGCTGACGACTGAGGAAATCAATGGAGGCCTTCCCAGCGGATCTGGAGTCCAAGATTTTATGGGATGAGTGTGCACCTGTGAGTGTGTGTTTAAGGGGCCACTTAGCAAAAGCCCGTGTGTATTTCCCATGGAATGTGCGTTGACAGGTTCAGCTGAAGTAACCAGTAGATGCAAGAAGTGAGGTGAGATAAATGAAAACTGCCAACGGGGGGCAGAAGAACCCCTCTACACGTGCCCAAAAGAGTAAAAAAAAAGAGTTAAGGACAAAATTATCCATTGAGGGAGAAGAGAGAGGAGTGGATAGGCGAAAACCTACCTAATGAGTACAATGAGCACTACGTGGGTGACGGGCACGCTTAGAACCACAATTCACGGATTATAAATGTGATCGCTGTAACCAAAAATATCTGTACTCCCGTAATACTTTATAATAAAAAAAATTGAACGGGCAGAAAAAAATATCCATTAAGAGGAATTCCTTTCTTGAAACTACGAAAGCAACAAAATACTTGTATTTCTTCTCATAAACTCAGTAATGGTATTAAAACTTGGTGCCAAATAACCATATTAAGGAGAAAAAAGAAAGGAAAAGGTTTCAATACACATTTTCAACAAGAACAACCAAAAAATGGACAAATGCCAAGTGAGCAGAAGAAGAGATGTCCAACACAGGGAGATGCAAAATTAAACCTTTAAGAGAAGCCATGGCACACCAAGTAGAATGGCTAAATTTTAAAAGGGTTGAAAAGGCCAAATGTTTACAAGGATATGAAGCAACTGAAATTCTCATACAGGGATGGTGAAATATTTGACATGTTAAAGACACTTTGAAAACTAACACTTTGTAGCTTCTTACAAAGCCAAGCTCACAGACTTATCACATGACCAGGTGTCCTCCATACCCAAGAGAAATTTAAACACACAGATTCCACACAAGGACTTGAACAAGGATGGTCACAGCAAGCAGCCTTATTCATGATAGCCCTGAAAGAAGAACCCAAATGTCCACCAACTGGTGAAGGGATAAATAAATCGTGGTGTATCACACATGGGAATACGACGCAGTAATACAAAGGAATGAATTACTAATACAAACAACAACAACTAAAAATGTCAAGGGCTTTATATTAAAGGAAAACCATAGCAATAGGAGGCAGACCAAGGATTCCAGGGGTCAGGGTGTGGGGAGAAGGGACTGATTTGCAAAGGGCAGGAGAGAACACCGGGGCTGGCTGAGGTGTTTTAGATCATGACTGTAGTAGTAGGTATATGTCTGTGTATATTTTTGAAATTATTCTTAACTGTATATTTAAAATCAATAAATTTAATTGTATACCCATTGTAGCTCACTAAAGTGACTTTAAAAAAAAAAAACAAACTTCAGTGCCAACTTCATTTAACCTGAGAATCCACTAAGTTAATCAGTATGACCTGAAGCCCCTTCAGTGTCTAGTACTCTGCCTCTCCAAATAAGGATTACAGCAATTGAAGATGGCTAAGTATACAGGAACCATAAAAAAACCCAAACAACAACAACAAAAAGTTAATAATACCACTTACAGGGAAAATAAATTATCCCATGTTCTACAACTTCTAATAACTTGTGGCCTTATAACATATTTTCATAATTGGCCTAATAATAATAAGTCTCCGATAAACCTCTTAAATGTAAAAGGGTTTAAACTTCCTAAAATGATGGCAAATTCAGGGAGGGTCACAAGACGGAGAAGACTTACCAAGAAATATGGAGGAAAAAAACAAGTAGGAATCTTGAAAAAAAGTATGAGCCAGACTATAAATCAACTCCAAAACTATTCTTAAAAACACTTTGACACACTAAGTGGGAAACACCTCGCAGGCATCTGCAAGGCTTTGCCCTTGAGTGTCCCAGGCGTGCTTATCTGCAATACAAACAAAGATGTAAGAAAAGTTTATCAAAGTTACAGGTGATTCAAGGTTGAAAATCTCTAAACTATTATACTATTGAATCATAATGATACACGACAGGTGGCATCCAGCGGAGATGAGCTGAGGACCTGCTACCACCACCTTGGCGGTGTTGGTGCAGCAGCAGCCGGCTGAGCAACCAGCGGGCTGGACGATAGGCAGCTACTGACCACACTGGAGGCTCCAATAGCCAAACGGCCAGACAACTGCTGGGGAGACACCTGTGCCTTAGTGTCTCCTTCACTTTGCACTTATGACTAATTACTGGACACCCATTTCCTATGTCTAGGTCAATTTCATGTAAGTTTCCTAGGTCTCAATTCCATGAATGGACTTTGTCCATTCATTAATACATTCATTCACCTTGCCCTTGCAAAGGGACTGTGTCCATTCATTTCCTCACAGGAACCCATACACCTATATATACCCAGAGATAGGGAGAGACTGGGAGAGAGAGCTTTTCTCTCCCAACTTGAGTTTTCTCTCTCTACCGGGAGCTTTAGTATTTTTGTATTCTTTTCTGTAAATAAATTCTGTCTTACTACTGATCTGTGGTCCGCAGATTGATTCTTCAAATCACCTAGACCAAGAACCTGAAATTCTGGTATCAATAATTCTGAATGTGCTAAATTGGAACAATTTTATAGTATTAATGTCAAATTTAGGTCAAAAAAATAATCAAATTACATTCATTCAACAAATACTTCCTTAGAGGCGAACATGTGTTGAACACTACACAGGATGGAAAAAGATACTAAGATTAAGTAAAAAAATAAAATAAAATAAAAATAAAGAGAGTCCTTGCCCTAAGTTCACTATCCAAAATAAGTCAGTTACGCATTCCAGGATAGCAGTTATAAACAAATTTATATAAAAAAGAAAAGAAACCTACATGTTTGAGTTATCACTCAACTGTCAGCTATGGCATAAATACTGATGGAAGTACTGAGTCCAGGACACATCACGTACTACTGGTCAACCTGCTACCAGCCTTTGAGTGCAGGTTTCACCAAGGTCCTCGTGTTTGTTGGAAAAAGAATTTTAGGACACACCACATAAACCAAACAAGGACAGCTTTTTATTGAAAATGAAAAGTACACAGTCAGGGAGGAGAATCAGCTTGAAAGACAGCAGCTGTACTGAGAGGAAGTGGTTTCAAATCTTTAGTAATCTTACTAATTGAGGTGGAATATTCAAAGCCAAAGGGGTGGCTTTTACTAAGAATTTGGGTAGTAATTCTTAGAACTAGATATCTTCTCATTTTCATACTTTATATGGTTGTTTTGGAACTGTTACGGTGATTTCAAGGGCAGAGACATCTTAAAAGCACAATGTAAATGATATGGTAATGAACCAAAGTTCATGTAAGGTGGCAGAGATAGCTGACAGGCTGATGGAAGCTGATTGTTGCCTGGGGTACTAAGCGCCTCTGTTAACTCCAGCTAAAGCGTTGTTTAACACCTGCACCCTGTCTTCAGGTCCCTGCATCTGGTCTCAGCACTGTCTCAATTTATTAGCCTCTTACTCTAACAAACCCAGATGGGGGTGAGGGTAAGCCTCTGTTATATGCTGGATGGTCTCACTGCAAGCCTCTGAGAGCTCAGCCAAGGGGCCTGGACCTTTTATAACAAACCATCCGCTACTAGGTTCCTAGGATGATACGCTTGAGTCTGGAATGGCTCGGCATCTCCCTTACAATCCAAGCTAAGGAAAATGTTGAGGACAACCAGACCTTGACCTTGACAGGCTTGGGCATAGGCAGACAGGAAGAGCACCTGAAATATTTAAATCAAAGAGGGAGGCCAGGTACAGTGGCTCACGCCTGTACTCCCAGCACTCTGGGAGGCCAGGTACAGTGGCTCACGCCTGTACTCCCAGCACTCTGGGAGGCCGAGGAGGGTGGACTGCCTGAGCTCAGAGGTTTGAGACCAGCCTGAGCAAGAGCGAGATCCCGACTCTAAAAATAGCCTGGCCTTGTGGCAGGCACCTGTAGTCCCAGCTACTTGGGAGAATGAAGCAAGAGAATCACTTGAACCCAAGAGTTCCAGTTTGCTGTGAGCTATGACACCAGGACTCTGTCTCAAAAAAACAAAACAAACAACAAAAAGAAGAAGAAGAAGAAGGAAGTGCACCTGGGCATCGGGGTGGAAGGTGGGCTGTCATGTGGAAGAAGGGACAGAATTCAGAGTAGTGGAACTGGTACAGAGGTAACATGGCTCGTGACAAGCACATTTCCCACAACTCAATAATCTCAAACTTGAATGGACTGCCCCACAAGGCAGGAAGACCTGGCAGCCACTGCAAGTTAGTAACACTCTCCTTTTAATTTAATCTTAATGTGCTACCTGGGTCATCGCCATCAGCTCCCAGCGTGTCTCCCAGCGTGAGCCTTTCAGAAAAATTGATTTTTTTCACATCCAGCTGTGACATTCTCTCCTGCCCCCAGCACCTACACTCCTCACCTCAGAGGGCTCCCCATCTCTGCAAGACCAAGGCCAAATACCTCTCAGTTAGAACGACAAGGCACCCTGTGGATTGGGCTGTATTTGCCAGCATCCGTCCCAGCTCTTCAGAACCACGGCAGGGCCCTCCCCTTGGGCCACGCTTTTTCTTGCCCTCACACTGTGCACACGCCATTCGCTTCTGAAATACCCCCCTCACCCCTCATGGCTGCCAGTATGAGTCTGGAGACTTCAGCCCAGGCATCCTGAGCTCAGACAGTCCCATCTTTGAGAAGCATTTCCTGACCCTCTCCAAACCCCGATCCTTTTCTCCTCTGCATGATTCTCCACAAGCCTCCAGGCAAATGTTCACCCCAGATATAAAGAGTAGTTAAGAGTTGTGCCTCCCCACGAATGCATAAACACCTGCCTGGTTATCTTAGTCCCTAGGACTTAGCTCAGGAGGTGACAGTTCATAGGTATTTTTGAATGCGCCAGGGATTCCAAGATACACGTAACACAGTTAGCCATGTTGCTTATGTCGGTCTGACCTGACACCCATCAGCAGTGTCTCAGTTTGGGTTATGCAGCAGGCACAGGTAAGCCCAGGCAGAGGCTCCAGAAGATATAAGGTGGATACGCCTCTGAAGGATTCGGGCTGTCTAAAGTGGGGATACAGGAAAGGAGCCAGAGGACATTCTTACTGGGCTCTCTGAAGTCAGATCCCTGCATGGCACTGGGTCACTTGAGTGAGTAATTTAACCTCTCAAAAGCCCCAGTTTCCTGGTCTATAAAATGAAGATACTTATAGCTCTTACCCCACAGGTTCATTGTGAGGATCCCATAATAACATATTATGAGGATTTAACAAGGAAATTAGCATGTGGCTCGCTTTTTGACAGCAGAGCTAGAGTTAAGTCATGGCCACTATTACCAGGAAAGTGCCTTCGACAACTCATGTGAGGCAATTCATTTTTTTCAAGAAATGGAAATAGTAACTATTTTGGAAGAATCTGTGTCAACAAAATAATGTATGTAAAAATAACAGTGACTTTATAAAAGGTTTCTTCTATCTTCTTTTTTGGTGATGGGTCACCGATTTCCAAACAATCTAGAAAATTTCCTTTTCTTTCCCATGAAAAGGCAAGCTTATACAATTAGAGACATCTTCTTGAACTTCAAATTAAGAAGGCCATAGTCACCTCTCTGGAATGTCCCTCACACGGCACAAAGACACCTTTAAAAGAGGCCCTTTATATATTACAATAATTAATTGATTTGAACTACATTGGGAATAAATCTCTATATTTCTCTGGGCTTTACAAAAAAAGAAAAGGCACACTAAAAAGTTTCATTAAATTTACTCAAATGTACCCCAACATTTTTTGTTCAATTCTCTACAAATAATGTTTAGCAATCCCATGTATGGTCAAAGAAATGTTATGAGCAAGACAGAAATTTCTGAAAGTTACTTGATGAAAAATAACCTACAAATGCTTACTACAGTATCAGAGTCACACAATTTTAAGGATAAATATACCTGGGTTGCAAGTTAAAGAAAAACACACCTAGTTGCAAAGAATACATTTCTTTCTTTCTTTCTTTTTTTTTTTTGTAGAGACAGAGTCTCACTTTATCGCCCTCGGTAGAGTGTGGTGGCATCACAGCTCACAGCAACCTCCAACTCCTGGGCTTAGGCCATTCTTTAGGCTCAACCTCCCAAGTAGCTGGGACTACAGGTGCCCGCCACAATGCTGGGCTATATTTTTGTTGCAGTTTGGCTGGGGCCGGGTTCAAACCCACCACCCTCGGTATAAGGGGCTGGCGCCTTACCGACTGAGCCACGGGTGCCACCCTGGACTCACACACTTCTTACTTCTCATGTCAGGGGACACTCAGAAGAGAAACACACAGCCCGGTGCTTCTCACCAGTAAAACTCTCCTGATAGATGGGCAAAATATATAAATCACTGTGTTTGTGAAACTGAGAGCCTTGGTAACACTAAAATACACGACATAAAATAGATCTTGCTCCCTAAAATAAAGCATTCATTACAGACATGTTGGTTGCTTTATGGAAGCCTTACTTCATCAAATAAATTATATACTTCACAAAGACAGTCTTTGAATTCTTTTATGTTCATCTCTCAAATCAAAGTCCTTCAAATTCTCTTTTGATCCATTCTCAAGTCAATACCCACAGTAAAGTAGGTGTTGGGTAAAATACTCTAATCAGCAAGTGGTGGAACAAGGCAGCATCTATGTTCGGCAGTAAATCCCAAACTAGAATCTCAGATCTACTCACATCTCCTCAGTCCTGAATATTAAATGACAATACGTGTAACCCCACTGACATGGTTCGTGAAATGAGTAAATCATCAGTTACATTTCAAACAGTAGCAGTAGCAATGCTATGAAATCAATTCTATGTATATATCTTTAATTTTTCACGTTTTCTGACTTGCATGTGCCTGGGTAGTTTCACAATTAAAAACAGTGCTTTAGGGTAAGTTCTGGAGAACAATCCACGGTAGCTTTACTTTTTATTCCCTTTCAGATATCCTCTCTGGTTAGCAGGTGTATCAGCACCCCCTGGGGGCACCTTAGGACAAACAGTACTACAGACTTTAGTGTTGGATAAAAGAAAAATTAGATGACTGTCATTTAACACCTTCAACTGGAACAGACTATCAGCCAATGTGTCACCATGGTCAAACCCAACAAAGGGACAAGAAAACTCACTCCCACTGACATTTCATATGGTGCGCACTTGCTTTAAAAACATGTATGATCTGTGTCCAATTAGGATACCAGCACATAAAAAGCCTTGACCCCCGTGGTAATCAGAAATCTCACCTGGACAAAATAAAAACATACTTTTCTACAAGTCAAACAAAGAATAATAAAGGCAAAGATGTCTCGATGACCCTACTGTCAACAAGAAACAAGCCCTTCCTGTGAGCTGCAGGAGAAGCTTCCAGATGAGAGCACTGTGGCCAACCAGGATGGGGAGGAACAAGCTTACAGAGATGAGGCCGCAGTGGGGAGAAAGAAGCCCAGACAGCAGGAGAGACCAGCAGCACAGTGCATCACAAATGCAAAAGCAAATTACTCTTCCTAGGGAGTCTTCTCATTTACCCTGACACCCTCCTCCAAGCCCCAAAATTTGACATAAAAGCAACAGTGGAGAAAGGTCAGCATGATTTCTTCTCAGCCCATATATTCTCATCATGCTTCTGTCTTTTAATCCAAAGGGGAATCAGAAGATCTAAACTGTAGTCCAACTTTCTCCCAGATGAAATACTGACAATTATTTTTAAAAATAAAAGGCCAATTAGGTGAACTCAATCTAATTAAAAGTGCAACTCAAACCTTAACTAAATTCTGAGGAAATGAATGTTCAACTGGTCGCCCTCATCTTCATTAATAAGAGTTTGAATTCTCAAAAAAATGAAACAACCTCTTCTCTCTCTCTTTTTCTTCCCCCAATTAGATAAATTTCCCTCTACTATTTTTTATCCACAACACTTGAAATACAATTTAAAAATTAGAAAATCTATAAGGAAACAGGAAAAATATGATCCATAAAGAAAAGTGATCACAGCCAGAAAGAACAGTCACAGATGACACAGTTAATAAGATAGGCAGTTGCGGAATTTAAAACAACTGCCACAAATATTAATATACATATAAACTAGAATCTAATGGGAAAGGAAAAGGAATATTTTAGGATAGAAATAGAAATTCTAAAGTAGAACTAAATAAAGTCTAAGATGAAAAATATAATATTTGAAATAAAAATTCATTGAACAGGCTTGCTAATTGGATACAGTAGATGAAAAAAAATCAGTAAACTTAAATTCTCAAAATTAAAGAGATAAAATTGACAGGTTAAAAAAAAAGTACCAGTGACTTGCAAAATAATATCAAACAAATCTACAAGTAAATACAGAAGAGAGACAAATGGGTTTAAAAATATTTTAAAAGGCCAGGTGCAAATGGCTCATGTCTGTAGTCCTAGCACTCTGGGAAGCCAAGGTGGGAGCCCAGAAGTTTGAGACCAGCCTGAGCAACACCGCAAAACCCTCCCAGGCATGGAGGTGAATGCTTGTAGTCCTAGTCACTCAGGAGATTGAGGCAGGCGGGTACCTTGAGCCCAGGAGTGTGAGGTTGCAGTGAGCTATGAGGTTGTAGCCAGCTAAACAGTGGCTATAAAATGATAAAACAAAAAAATAATAATATATTAGGAAGTATATAACACATGTATAAGTAAAATACAGGGTAGACATAAAGTTTGTGTACAATTTAAATACTAAACTGAAAAAACTGCACACAAACTTTATATCTACCTTGCATATAATCGCCCAAGCAACCTACAAAGAAGAAAGGAAGGAAGGAAGGAAAGAAGGAAGGGAGGGAGGGAGGGAGGGAGGGAGGGAGGGAGGGAGGGAGGAAGGGAGGGAGGGGAGAAAGAACAAAGAAGAAGAAATAATAATGTGGATGGAATGCACCAAATTTGAAAGAAATCAACCCACAAACCATCTGAGCATATTGTAGTCTAATTGCTAAAAACAAAACAAAAAACAAACCATTTTTAAAAGGCAAGAGAAAAAAAGACATTACACACAGAACAAAGACAGTCATGATGGCCAACTTCATATGAAGCAAAAGGGAAATCAGAATGGAGCAACGTATTTAAAGTGCTGAAACAAAAAAAGGAAGCTGGCAATCCATAATGCTGTACTTGGCAAAATTATCATTCAAAAATGAAGGCAATTTAAAGACGCTTTTGGTTAAATGAAAGCTAAGAAATTTCAGTCACTAGCGGACCCACAATACATTAAAGGATAGAGGAATTTCTCCAGGCTGAAGGTAAATAACTCCAAAAGGAAAAACTCAGAGCTACAGGAAGGAATGAAGAGCATGGAACAGGCTCATGTGTGAATACAGGGTGGCCATAAAATTCCTGTGCAATTTAATATAGTGTGCAATTTTAAATCGCACACAAACTTCATGGTCACCCTTTATGTACAAAAAGTATCCATGTATTTATGATTATGTATTATATATATGCTAAAAACTGACTATAAAATGAAAAAAATAATAATATATTAGGTAGTATATAACACATGTATAAGTAAAATACAGGGTGGACATAAAGTTCGTGTACAATTTAAATAGTAAACTAAAAAAAATTGCACACAAACTTTATATCCACCTTGCATACAGCAGTTACACAAAGGATATGAGGTGAGTAAATGAAAATATACAATTGTAAGATTCTTACATTGAATGTGAACTGGTTCGATATTAGTTCAACATAGATGCTGCTTCTATATGCCTATTCATAATATCTATATCTGTAACACCTAGAGCAACCAGTAAAAAGCAAAATGAACCCTTGGCCAAAAAGTCAAGGAGGCAAAATAAAATACTGAAAATTACTTGATTAATACAAAATAAGGGAAGAAAGAATAGGATTAGACAAAAAGAACACAAATAATAAGACAATGGACTTAAAAATCAGCCATATCAATCATATGAACATAAAAATAAACCATATTTTTGTTGTTTTGAAGTGAACCATAACAATATACCATAATGTCAATGTGAATTATACCAAGAGTAAATGGAATAAAGTCCTCAATCAAAAGGAAGAGTTTGTAAGGGTGGATAAAAAAGCAACACCTAACTCTATGCTGTTTATAAGAGACACACATTAAGTATAAAGACAAAGTATGTTAAAAATAAAAGTATAGAAAAAATATATATATACACCGCATAACAAACACAAAAGTGTAAAGTTGGTATAGCTACATTACTATCAAATAAAGTAGACTTTAAAACAGTGGGAATTCCCAAAGACAAGGAAGAGGCATAACATTATGATAAAAAAATCAATTATGACCGTGAACTCAGAGATCCAACGTAAATGAACATCATTATAGAACTTCAAACTAAATGAAGCAAACGTATATAAAACTAAAGAGAGAAACATACAAATCTACAATCAGAGAGACACTTTGGACTTTGAACTGAACTCATAGGACAGGCAGAAAAAAAACTGATAAAAATGTAAACATCTGCATACATCTGTTTTAGCAGTCAACAACATTAAGAATTAACCAGTGTACACATTCTTTTCTTCACATTCTATAGTCCTGTGAAATGGACATAGAAGCCTAACTTTTTTTTTTTTTTTTGAGGATAAAATGATCCAATAAATGTAAAGTGCTTAGAACAGGACATGATGAAATACAGAGCAATCCTGAACAACAAACTTTCCTTCTTATATAATTCTTAGTAAATGTATTTATGTTCTGCATTCATAGGGAACCCCCAGGACATTATTAGCAGTCTGGGTTCTTGTATTTAGCTATTCCTCAGCTTTCGGCTCTAGTACAGTGTTTAGCACCATGTTAGCCCCTTTCAGCTGCTCATGCACATGAACTTTAAAATCAAATCAAATATCAAACATAAAATTGTTTACTGATTTCTAAGATACCAAGGCTTATGGGTATCCTTCTTTACACCTTATACTTCAGAGGTTTTGGAAATATCAAACATAAGGTTTTGGAAATCTCTTTAAGAAGAACATGGCTGTGATGTTACTCACAGATAAAGCCATCCTTTTATCTTCACGGCCCTCAGCCTCTTCAGAAAAGAAATTGCACACACCCCCTTCCCCAACTCCTCCACCCTCGCTGATACCTCGCTGATACCAAGCTCAAGCCAAAAGCAAAGCTACGCTCTCAACCTCACCAATAGCAAGTAGCCCCATAAGCCCTTCCCCTAGACATAAGCAGGTCTAATGTGGGGCCCTGAATTCTTTATTTCAAATACATCTCCAGCGGCTCTTCTGAAACCCTAGTTTGCCCCTTAATCCTGCTTTGAGGTGTTCACACAGATGCCCACAAACGCTCACCTCGCTACTCACTGACTACATGATCCCGTCTCTCGTCCACCAGGCTCTTGTCTATAAAATGCTGAAGAACCTACCTTGAGGGTTCCCATGAAGCTGAGAGAAGCTCAAATCATTATCGACAAAATGAAAAAAAATATGAAGGCAATGTGACCACCCAAGCAAGTAAGCTCAGACTTACAGATGACGTCCAAACTCTCCTACCTACCACACTGGGTTCCTCTGTTCCTCGCATCTTTCCCCAAGTCAAACACTGCCCTTGGCACTGCCAAAGTCAGCAGGTGAAGTGCTCCAGACTTGCGCTGTTCATGCCTCCGTCCCTTGACTCCCTATCCCAGCCGCCTAGCATTTCCCTCCTTCCCAGCCTTGCCTCTCCAGCCCATTCCCACCCTAACACCTGCCTTTCCGCAGGTCTGACTGAATTCAGAGCTGACCTTCAGGAAGGTGTGGGCACCGTCCCCGCTTATTTCCACAGAGCCCATTCTGCTCCCTGCACACTCTGGTACCGGGTTCGGCCTTCTCCCTGGTGGACTGGGAGCTCCAGGAGGGGGAGGACGTGAAGCACTTCCTGGCAGGAGGGAAACTTGCTGATCGCCTGGAGTCAGGCAGCTAGCCATCTGGGGCATTAAAAAAGATCCCCCTCGGGTTCTTGCCCGGCCAAGAATCTGACCTACAATCAAGACAGCTCAAACAGCACCAGGAAAGGCCAAGATGGGGAGGAGGAAATGAGCTCCCCACAGGCACTGCTGGGCAAGGCCACTCAGTGGAACCCTCGATGGCTGCAGCCTCGGCCACGTCCTGAACCACCGAGAAACCCTGAGCCAGAACTTCCGCGAAGATACCCCAAACGCCAGAGCACGGGGAGACAGGAAACCTTTATTATTTCAGCTGCTAAGTTTTGGGGTCATTTGTTATGCAACAATAGGTAATACAAATTTTACTTCAACTCCTAGCTTTCTCTCTGCCCCGTATAATCATTATCTAAAAGTGTCTGTTTCACAGATTAGAGACGTCATCACGGCAGAATGGAGAATAAGTGTTCTAGTTCTTTCCGGCCACCCTCAGGAGACATCAGCCTTCTCAGATGCTAAACTGATTAAAAGAAACCCGAGTTAGTTTTGTTTCGTGAGGCATTCCGATTAAATGGGTCAACCATATAATTACACCATAAAAACAGAATGAGTTGAAGGATATAAAAAGAAATAGTTCAGTATTCTAGGAGTTAATTTGTTACCAAATAGGACTTATTTCAATTATAGAATACACACTTAACTAGATTTTACTGGAAATCCTCATGACTGTTGAAGAGCACGTTTTAGTTCACTGAGGGCATTTTTACTTAAGGACCTGAGACTAAATTTAGAAAGTCCATTTAGTACATTCCCACAATTTTTAATCACTTTAATAAGTATCTATATCAATTTTTGTGGAAATGTGAAAAAAAAGGCTCAAGAATGTAAGTGTAGTTTAAAACAAAAACTGCCTAAGTGGCTCATCAAGCAAAAACATTAAAATTCCTGAGAAAGGGAAGTTATTTTGTGAAAATGCTTTTTAAATCTTAGTACATTTTCACGACCTAAAATCTTGATGTTACTAAAAATTTCCTATAACCACTACATTTAAAAATATTGTATTAAGGCAGAATATGACAAAAACATTTTCTTTGAAAATGAAAAATGGAGGTCACAGGCTTGCTTCCAAGCATCTAATATGTTTAATAAATGATAACCTCCCAAAGTAAATCATAAGTAAATTAATATTTAAATATGAAAATCTATACAAATAAAGAGAAATACAAAATGATTAGGGCAAAACATACACATATATGGCTTATTAAGGAGAAGTGTATTAAAAATTAAGGACTTTATGTTCTATGTTCTATCCATTAAAAAAGTAAATAAATAAAAATTAGGGACCACACTGAAGATTTTCTTTCTTCCTTTTTTTTTTTTAATTTTGAGACAGGAGTCTGCCCTGTCACTCAGGCTAGAGTGCTATTTCAGGATCATACACAGCTCACTGTAACCCTGAACTCATGGGCTCCAGCAATCCTCCTGCCTCAGCCTCTCAAGTACTTGAGATTACAGGTTGCACACTACCACACACAGCTAATTTTTCTATTTGTTTTCTCTTTTTTTGGAGACAGGGTCACACTACGTTGCCCAGGCTGGTTTTTAACTCTTGGGCTCAAGGGAACCTCGTACTTCAGCCTTCCAAAGTGCTGGCATTAATGAGCCATCAGGCCTGGCCAAGATTCTTGGTAAGAAGGTTAAAGCCTGTGACATTACAGTTTGTCTTCTCTGGAAGAACCTTTACAATTCTTTCTGCCCCTTGCCGGGTTTTTCCTGTGAGGCATCAAAACCCTCCCTTCCTGCCTAGGATTCTGCAGAGTTTACTGTGCCTGGGCGCTCAGCTCTCCCACTACACAAGTCTCAGATGATGACTTCACATGGACGGACTCAACTTCTCCAGGGAACTTGAGAAAATTTCCAGGCCCTCCTCAGACACTATGAATCAGAAACTGGTGACACAGGACAGGTGGCGTCCAGCCAGCTCCGCGGAGCTGAGGGGAGGACCGGCTGCCTGCTCCCCAGCGGTACAGTTGGTACAGCGGCAGCCGGCAGAGGAACCAGCGGGTTAGGGGATTTAGGGGGGCTTGAGTGGGGAGAGAAGGAGGCTCCAGTAGCCAGAGGGGCCAGACAAACGCTGGGGAGACACCAGCACCCTAATGTCTCCCTCCCCTTGCACTTGCAGCTGAAGGGAGAACCCTGGTTTCCCAGGCCTGGTCAATTTCACGTAGGTTTCCTACGCCTGGGAAGCAAAGGAATCGTATCCATTCATTTGTTACCTAGTCCTGGCCAAATGGTAACTACAGAGGACCCATGAAGCCAAATGGTAGCTACAGTGGACCCATGCACTCTACATGTAACTACAGAGGACCCATGCAACTATATACATAGTTGAGAGAGAGCCCTCCCACCCCAACTTTCTCTCTGCCAGGAGCTTTGCTGTTTTTATATTCTTTTCTGTAAAATAAATCTGGTCTTACCACTGATCTGTGGTCCATGGATTCAATCTTCCAATCACTGAGGCCAAGAACCTACTGAAGAACGAGATTCCAGCATCATGGTGACCTACTGGCAGTTTGTGCAGTGGTGGCCCTTCAGCTGACACTGACGAGCTACTCTACAAGAACTGACCCCAATCAAGGCTTCCCAAAGCTACCTGCACAGCAGTGTCCCTCAGGGAGACCCTGCCAGTCCCCGCTCAGGAGAGCTCCCGATCCAAGCGTCCTCACTCGGTCAACAGTCAGGGCCACTGGAGTGAGTCGTGGGGAAGGGCCTTTCGAGGAAGAACAGGTATCTGCTATGCCAATTTAGCCCTGACAGTTCTAGTTTTCCTTGAGTCTCTCTCAAGCCAGAGAATGGAAGGCAAATCACGCTTCCCAAGCAGATGCCAAGGCCTTGTGCATGGTCAGGCTCCGTTCCCACGCACCTTCACGGGATCGTGAGGGTCACCAACTGCTGCAGCCCCTGCATTCTGCGTTTCAGGATTTATCAGTTTATTTCAGGATTAAAGAGAGAAGTGACCTTATTTTCCAACACTGTGTCCCTGAGAGTGCCCTGAATAGACTCCATCAAATCCACCGTGGAGCAGGCTCAGAGCTCCTAAGGAATGATAAAATAAACCCAAAACGAGAAGTAAAAAGGATGGTGCTAGAAATAGCAACAGAAACTGCAGGTTACAGGTGAACATGGTATGTGTCAGGATAAAAAAAATCTCAGCCTCAGCACACAGGACAAAAGATGACTATGCAAACTCTTGGAACCCACTTCCCCAACCAGCAGCGACAGAGGGTCCCCTCTACAAGGCAGCCCATCCCAGGGTGGGTCGCCTCCGCCCGCCTCCCCACCACTCCCCCACAGCTCATCCACCCTCTGCCCACCAAGCCCTCTCCAAGACATAAAGAATGATTTTCTGCTCCCCAGATCGTGCTGGGCTGGGACTGCTGCGGGGGACAGCACAGCACCCAAATCCCGCTTTCCCCTTCATATTCTTACTCCAGGCTTGGCATTTCTTGCTACAATATCCACCTTTGATCCACCTGGACGAAAGATTCTTAAACATTAGGCCTTTGCCATCCAGTCCAGTACTGAGAGAAATCTTTGCTGGTCAGTAAAGCTCAGCTGCCTTGGCTCCAGGGACAGCACCCTTCCAAACACAGCCTTTCAGGTTGAGGGCAGGGGTGGGCGGTGGGGTCATTTAGGGAGATCTCAGGCCTGGGGAGAAGAAGGTGGGGCCGATAGAACGGTCAGCCAGGGTGAAGCAGGGGCTCTGAGAGCCCGGATGGGAATGCACACTCCATCCAGCCACGCTCAGGTCAGATGAGACCTGGACCCAGAGAAGGGAAGACCAGGCTAGGGAGGGCGGAAGAAGCTGAGGCCCTGGGACGCTTCCACCTGCACCCAGATGACCTGAAGTATCCATCTCACTTCTTTGCACCAATATCTGAATTACCGAGGTGTGGCCATAGCAACACCAACTCTGCAGGGTTGTTTTGAGGAAGAAAGGGAATCATCTAGATCTCCTCCAGCGTCCTGCACAGGCACAGACAGAACAGAACGGTCCATCTGCAACCACCGAGGCCACCCAGACACACACACAGAGCGCCACATTCATGACCCGGACCTGGCACCAAGGGCCCCTTTCTACTCAAAAGAGATCACTCATTAGTGAGAACTTATCTTTTTCCCTAGGACTCCACAAAACGTTAAATTTGAATGGGCGAAAAAAATATATAGCTTCTCTATATTTTCCTCATGTACCAAAAAAAATAAAACAAATAAAATAAAAAATAAAAATATAGCCCATTCCTGATTTAAAACATTAATATGAAAGTCTGAACAAGGTCCTACATATAACTTCCACCTTCCCAGTGTAAAGTGCATACAGAACCAACTACAGACCAAAACTGATGGGAAAAAAACCTTTAGTTTTACCTGAAATCTTCCCTTCTTTCACAAAAATATGTGAGATACTTAAACAAATAAAATAAAATAAATTATTTTACAATCCCAGGAAAACAGAAAATAAAAATTTCCGGACCTGGAGAAAAGTTAAGCAGGAAGCACAGAGGTCAAGAGAGAAACCAGCCGGCATTTCCGACTAACTCCCTTGAGGTCGTGTCTCAACGTTGCCCAAAGTTTACTGTTTACCTTTTTGACCAAATTACTTGCCCTGTACTTTTCTGACAGATTTTTAAAGCTGTGTAAAGTGTAGAGAACACTGGGTAGTAATGCATGAGGAGCTCAGACCCTCTCCACCAAATACGGGGCAGACGTCCTGTGGCTGTGTCTGGAATATTCTTCAGCCAGAGCAAAGCCCATCACAGATGTGAGGACTACTCAGTCATGAGGGGATCCTGAGAGGGTCTAAGTCATTCCTTGAACCTACGTGATGTTACAGCCACTTAAACCACACCTGATGGAAGCAAAGCCACAGACAGGCTGCCCACACCCTTGGAAGAATCTTCCAGAACAACTAAACCTCTTAGATTGGTAAGGAAAAGCTCAGTGGGTTCCTAACTTTCACCTAGAGCTCAAAAGGCCTGACCAGAAGGTAGAATGTTCTCTTCTGTGAGGATGCAGCCAAAGACGCACCTACTGGGCAAAGCTCGAATGTTCTTTGAGAAATAGTTTGAACGCCACTCTGGCACACGTGTCTAGTAAGCCCCCACAAGTACACTGTCAAGACAATTTTGTCCTGGAAACTTTCCAAAGCAGATACTGCAACGCTTTCTACCACAGCTATAGAAAAATCTCACATAAATTAATTTATTGTATACTAATTTGCTGGATATGAACTATGAAAGATAATGATTTGGGCTTTAGAACAATTCAGACTACCATTCTTTGTAGTGAGAGTTAAAAATCGGAATGGAATGTAGTCAAATCAGCAGATCTGGGGACGACACCTCTGGCCTGGCCCAGCACTCTGCACACGTGAGCCTCTATGCAGGGATGTCCAACCAGTGTGCCGCGAGAGGATCTTTCATGGCCCCTTATGCAGGCCATGAAAAATTTTTCAGATTAAGGAAATTATTTTTGAAAGAAGTTCTAAGTAATCCTAGCACTCGGGGAGGCCGAGGCGGGTGGAATGCCCTGTGCTTAGAGGTTGAAGACCAGAGTGAGACCTTTTCTCTACAAAAAAAATCCAGTTGGGGCGGGCACCTGTAATCCCAGCTACTTGGGAGGCTAAGGCAAGACAATCGCTTCAACCCAAGAGTTGGAGTTTGCTGTGAGTTATGATGCCACAGCACTCTACTGAGGGCCACAAAGTGAGACTCTGTGTCAATTAAGAATAAAAGAAGATAGAAGTTCAAAGCATAGTAAGTATATTCTTTTTACTCGTTTTTTGATCAACATAATTTAAGTGAGCCTTGTTATAGTTTCAAGTGTGCCGTGAGATAAAACCGCTACTCTACTGGTTTGCTACCCCAAGGGCTGTGATTTTATTTAAGCGGTTTTCTTTCCCCCTAGACATGTGAGGTTAGGACAGCATCTTAGTATCTTTCTTCCCAGCACCTAGCCTAGGATCTGGTCACCAATGTGCTCAATAAATGTGCTCATTGAGTGAACTCCAGACACTCAGCAGAGCATGCCTCCCTGGACACACCCTTCTTCTAGGGCTTTTAAAACTTGACCTCTTCACGAATGTGGTTCGTTTCTGTTCCCCCAAATCCTAGAAATAAAATAAGCTCCATAGGAAACCAGACAACATCCCCCAGGCTGTTCCTGACAAAACCATCAAACACTAAGAACTGAGTTTGACCAGGTACAGACACAGCCACACCATCATCTACAGCTCTATCCCGCCTAAACTGTACTTGGGCACGTTTCAAATGCAGTAAAGGCAGCACCTGTGGCTCAAAGGAGTAGGGCGCCGGCCCCATATACTAGAAGTTGCGGGTTCAAACCCAGCCCTGGCCAAAAACTGCAAAAAAAAAAAAAAAAAAAAAATTCCACGTATAAATCTACAGAAGCGGTCTGAATCTCTAGCCAAGTAACCTTATGAAAAGAAAAAATAATGAGAATATGTTTAGTTTTATTGAAATTATTCTTGCCTTTAGTAATTATTAGCCTCTTTTCTACCAGTATACAACCATCTACTTATCATTTTAGAATGCTGCCAAGGAGATAGAGCGAAATCGATGAAATCTAGGTCTCGAATGGCACCATCCCATGGAAATAAAACACAGGCGGCTACACGTGTGAACCCCGTACAGTACCTCAAGGCAGTGTTCCCAACCCGTGTGTTGTGATCCCTTTGGGGGTCAAACGACCCTTTCACAGGGGTCGCCTAAGACCACCCTGCATATCAGATATTTACGATTCATAACAGTAGCAAAATGACAGTTCTGAAGTAGCAACGAAAATAATTTTATGGTTGGGGGTCATCACAACATGAGGAATCATATTAAAGGGTCGCGGCATTAGGAAGGCTGAGCCTTAAGGTTTTGTGGACCTATATGAAAAATTAAAAGAACAGGGGAAGCTAATTTTGATAATATATTATGTTAAACCACTAATCTATAATATTATCCTTTCCACGTATAATTAATGCAAAAATGATTTTCTTTTCAAAGTAGAGCTTCAAAAACTGATGTTTTTACACATGCAAGAGGACATCCCGGTTCACTTGTTTTTCCAGGGCTTCGCAGCCACACGTGCCCACATGTACTCACATACCCACACTGTGCCCACACACATCCATACTCCACACTGTGCCCACACAATGCCCAATGCCCACACTGTGCCCACAGGTGCTCACTCTGTGCCCACACGTCCATACTCCACTGTGTTCACATGACACCCACTCTGTGCCCACACGCGTCCACACTGTGCCCACATACGCCCACTGTGCCCACACTGGGCAGGTCTAGGATCTCTTGGTGCCCTGGCATTTACCTTGATTCCAGAACCTCCTGAATTTCCCACATCTCTCGGAACATTACCAGCTGTGGTAGCTCAATTCCATCTGCAAACTCCTCCAGCGCCCGAGAGACCATTCACTTCAATCTCCAAATACAAACTACTCGGGGTGGCAGACAGGTTTCGCTTAAAACAAACATTCACAAGACTCTGCTGGCTCGAACGTGATTTATGGCCCTCCGTTAAGTCTCACGGTCTCGTGGTCAGGAGGAGATATATTTAATGTCTTTGCATTCGTGTTCCTTGCGCATCATAAAGATATTATGGTGCCTGCAGTGTTTTTTTTTTTTTCATGCAGACAGAGGTAGCAAGAGCAGAGGGGATGGAAAAGATGACCAAGGCCTGAGCTTAGAGGAGCTATGCCAGGAATCCAGGGTGGAGCCGGGCAGGAGAGACATTTCAGCATCAGATAGGTGAGGGGCCTTCACAGAGGACTCAGGTTCCAGTGAACAGCTGGGCTGAGCCGGGAGTAGCGCAGTCTGTGGGACGTGGGCCTGGCTTCTGCCTTTGGTGAGGAGACCGCTCCCCCCTTGGTGAGGAGGGCTCTCCCCCTTGCTGGGCACAAAGCCAGTGTTAGTTTAAGCTCAGATGCAGGGGGAAGAATTCATCCTTTCCCTAGAAAACTACAGCGAGACGGGAGAACCAAGGTCCAGTGTTCTATAGCATTTGGGGTAACTACAGTTAGCAATACTTTATTGTATACTTTCAAACAGCTAGAAAAGAGGATTTTGAATCTCTCCATGCAAAGAAAAGGTAAATGTTGGAGATACCAGATATGCTAATTAGTTTGATCATCACACACGGTATACATGCTTGGAAATGTCATGCTGTATGCCATCGATATGTACATTTATTATGTCTCATTTACAATTAACAAATGCAAGCTTTCCATGACTCATAAACTATTTCATTAGACCACAGAGCTTCAACTAATCCGTTACAAAAAAAAAATCTCTGAGCACAGACAGAAGTTGCCTTGCAAGTCATCTCCGTGTCTTCGAGCACTCCTAGCACTAGTGGATGGGGCAGGGAAGGAGCTGAACTAAGTGCTGCGGTCGTGTCCTTCTGGTGAAATGTCCTTGGCGCAGTTCTAACATACACTTGAACTCAGCCAGTTTCACCTTAGAAGGTCAGGTTTCTAGATAAAACTCTTCCCCGGGGTCTGGCCACCCCTCTGATCACGTGGCCACCCACACAGCCATGGCTCCCTGGGCCTTGAACCAAGCTGCTGCCTGTGAGTGATTCTAGTCTCAGACTCAACCCAACAAGAGGGACACACAGGAGGCCAGAGGAAAGCCCGCCCTAGAACGTTCTGCACAAGACGGACGAGGAAGTCCAAAGTGAACTCCTGGAGAAATGAGTCAGATTTAGCTACATGCCCCTGCTCAGTTCCTTACCACTGAAAGCCGACTGTCTCATCAAGCAAAGGTAAAGCAGCACATGAGCAGAAATGCAGCAACTAGGTCACCTACAGGCTGCAGAGACGTCACACAAACGCAGAGCAGTGCTGAGAACAGAATAGTGAGCACTATGTAATGTCTCTCAACGTCTTTAGTGTTATTATTCTGCTTGATTACATGTGCTAATGGAGGGAAAATCTGTCTGCTATTTGGGGGGGAAAATGACAGCGTGCTCAGTTGCTTCCTAACAGTGACCACGTTAAGGAATAAATGGTATCTACCATCACATCAAATAAATATCTTCTTTTGAAACCAACAAATGTACTTTTTCAAGTTTCAAAACACTTCCCTACCTGGTTGAAATCTGAAGATCAAATAAGAATGAAAACCGTAATTCAGATGAAATTATACAAAGTAACTGCAATGACTTTCAGCTTGAGAATAATTTGTGTTGGGGAGAAACCATAAAGTGAAGACTCAGTCCTTACAGAAGTCAGAGCTACTCGTGGCCATCAAGGTCATCTCCACGTGCACCTTACAGACACCACGCAAAGCAGAGAGGAAGGGGACCCAATGATAGCACCATTTTCCTTTTGTAGACAATACTCACCATGGAGAAATAGATAAGAAAACTTCATTTTTTATTGCACTTTGCTTTATCTTGCTTCAAAATTACTGTTTTTTACAAAATGAAGTTCTGTGGCCACTCAGCTTCAAGTGAGTCAATGGGCACCATTTTTTCACCAGCAAGTGCTCACTTCTGGTCTCTGTGCCACTGGCAATTCTCATAATATTACAAACCTCTTCATTATTACTAACATTGTTGTCTGTTATCCTGATCTGTGATCAGCAATCTTTGATGTTACTACTATAGTTGTTTGGGGGCATAGCAAATCACATGCATATGAGATAACAGACTTAATAAATAAATGTTACGGGTGGTGCCTGTGGCTCAAAGGAGTAGGGTGCTGGCCCCAAATGCTGGAGGTAGTGGGTTCAAACCCAGCCCCGGCCAAAAACTGCAAAAATAAATAAACGTTATGTGTATCCTTATTGGTCCATCAACTGGCCATTCCCCGTCTCTCTCTTTCTGTCTTCCATTCCTTAAGACACTACAATATTGATGTTAGACCAATTAACCACCCTAGAATGGCCTCTAAGTATTCAAGTGAAAGAAAGAGTTGCACATCTCTCACTTTAAATCAAAAGTTAAACACGATTAAGCTTAGCGAGGAAGGCATGCTCAAACTCAGACAGGCCTCTTGTGCCAAAGTTAGCCAACTAGGCCAGGGGCAGTGGCTCATGCCTACAATCCTAGCACTCTGGGCGGCCAAGGCAGGTGGATTGCTTGAACTCAGGACTTCGAGACCAGCATGAGCAAGAGCAAGACCCCGTCTCTACTGAAAATAGAAAAACTGAAGCAGGAGGACTGCTTAAGCCTAGGAATTTGAGGTTGCTATGAGCTATGACATCAAGGCACTCTACCCAGGGCAAAAGAGTAAGGGTCTGTCTCAAAAAAAAAAAAAAGTTAGTCAATGAAAGTAAATTTGTTGAACAAAATTAAAAGTGCTACTCCAATAAAAAAATGAATGATAAGAAAGGAAAGCCAGGTGCCGTATTTCATGCCTGAAATCCTTCAATTTGTGAGGCTGAGGTGGGAGGATCACTCTAGGCCACGACTTCAAGGCAAGCCTAGGCAATAGGGAGACTAGGTTGTCTCTACAAAAAATAAAAAAAATTAGCCAGGTGTAGTGGTGCACATCTGTAGTCCCAACTACTTGGGAGGCTGAGGAAGGAGGATTACTTTGAACCTAGGAATTTGAGGCTGCTGTGAGCTATGATGAGGCTAGTGCACTCTACCTAAGCAACAAAATGAGACTCTGTCTCAAATTAAAAAAAAAGTGGGGGGGGCAAGGGAAGGGAAAGGAAAGGAGGGGAATACTCTTATTGCTGTTAGAAAGTTTGAGCAATCTGAATTAAATATCAAACCAACCACAACAGTCCCTTAAAGCCTAATCCAAAGTAAGGTCCTAACTCTCTTCAATTCTATGAAGGCTGAGCAAGGTGAGAAAGCTGCAGAAGAAAAGGTCAAAGCTAGCAGACACTGGCTGATAAGAAATGAAGCTCTCTTCACAACATGAAGTGCAAGGTGACCAGCAAGAGCTGATGGAGAGGATAGAGACAGTTATCCAGAAGACCTAGCTAGGATCACTATTAAAAGTAAATACACTAAACAGCAGATTTTCAATGTAGACCAAACAGCCTTATTTTGATGAGGCTCCATAGAGGAGGCCATCTAAGACTTTCATCTAGAGAGAAGAAGTTTAAAGCTTCAAAGGACAGGCTGACTTTCTTGTTAGGGGCTAGTTTCATGAAGTTGTAGTGGATAGTAACAGGGCTGGACCACCAAACAGACACCAGGAGTGTTTTCTGATGAATATTTAGTCTGGGACTTTGTTTTAGCACTTGATCTTAGCTGGTAACTTTCGGTTGAAGCCAATGCTCATTTACAATTCCAAAAATGCTAGAGTCATTGAAAACGGTGCTTACTCTACTCTGCCTGTTGTTCCTAAGAGGACAACAGTGTATCTGTTCACAGCATAGTTTACCAAATATTTTAAACCACTGTTGAGACCTCCTGCTCTGAACATAAGATTCTTTTCAAAGTATTACTGTTCAATGACAATGCACCTAGTTACCCAAGAGCTTTGATGGAGAGATACTGGGAGATTAATGTTCTGTCATGCCTGCTAACACAGCATCCATTCTGCAGCCCTAGGAGTAAGAAGTAATTTTTACTTTGAAGTCTTATTATAAGGTCATTAAATATGAAACATCCAATTTTGAATCAAAAGTTTAGTTGATTACACCTCAAACAAGACACAGTACAATTAATCAAAGTATGCACCTAAATTATCAACACGGTTCTGCCATCTTAATGAGCTTGTTTATGCCAGCAGGGAAGAAGCCTGGAGAGACAATAGTGATGAAATTGCAAAAAGCAAATTCCACAAATGTTGAGAAGGGAATATTTTTCCTTGCAAGAAGTGGTCCAAGCCTGGAAGAAGTGGTAGTCAATTGGTGCCGGGTTTAGTAAATATGGTGGATGAAAGAGTTTCCAAATCCAGCTTTTGTGGTTTGAGCAGTGTTGTAATCAAGCACTGTCTTGCAAGAGGGCTGGTCTGGTCTGGCTCCACTGAGAAATCTCAGCAGCTTAATCACAAGCATCTTCATCATTTCATCCATCTGGTTGCAGTAGATATCCGCCATTATCAACTTCCTAAAATCAACAGGTTTCATGAAGTTGTAGTGGATAGTAACAGGGCTGGACCACCAAACAGACACCAAGAGTGTTTTCTGATGAATATGTAGTCTGGGACTTTGTTTCAACACTTTGTCTTGGAAACCTTCGTCTTGCCAACCTTTCTCAGAAAGAATCTATTTTTCATCACACATAACTATATGGTCTAGAACTGGTTCGTCTTTACGTTGTGACAGCAAAGAAAGGCAAGCTTTCAGAAGAACACTTTCAGATTTCTCTTCTGAAGCTTGTTTAAGTAATTCACGTGGAATCCATCCATCCAGTTTAACAATTTGTTTCAAATGGTCCGGGGTTTCTGGAAGAATAACGTCAAGCCTTGCTGCCAGCTAACTCAAGTGTAGTAGGTTGAGATGGATTTGCTTTCACCATAGCATTCAGTTCGTCATTGGTCTCAAGTCACCACATGGCTCATTTTCAATAATAAAATCCCAAGAACAGAACTTCTAAAACCATCGTCCTACTGTGCATTCATCAGCCACATCTTTCCCAAACACTCTGGTGGTGTTCCAAGTTGTCTGCGTGCTTTGCTTCAACCATAGAACTCATATTTGAAAATAACACAAATCTTTGATTTATTCATGGTTTTGCAAAAATTGCTCTACAAAAATTTTTGAAAGATAATCAAAGCCAAATGTGCATTTAAAAGAATGAGGTTGTACCTTCACAATAAAAATAAAACAAGAAGTGTCAAAGTGAAATGTCACAGATATCAACAGTCAAACTTAATACTTTAAGAAATCAGACACTGCATACTTAATAGTCTAATATTTAAGAAATACATTTTGCAAGGCTGTAATTGCCACAGACAGCGATTCCTCCGATCTGTGCATAGTAAACTGAAGACCTCTGGACAGGGTTTACCCTTCCAGATGCTTTTGAGAACATGTGTGCTTCATGGGAGGAAGTCAAAATATCCACATTAACAGGAGTTTTCAAAGAAATTGATCCCGATCCCTATGGATGATTGAGAGGTTCAAGACTCGAGTGGAGCAAATCACTGCAGAGGTGGAATACGTGGTTAGAGCACTAGAACGACAAGTGGAACCTGAGGATTTCTTGAACTGCTGCAATCTCATGATCAAACTTGAAGGGGCGAGGAGTTTCTCATTACTGATGAACAACGAAACTAGTTGCTTGAGATAGAAACTACTCCTAGGGAGTGAAAATACTGTGAACACAGTTGAAATGGCAACAAAAGATCCAGACTATTACATAACTTTAGTTGATAAGGCAATAGCAGTGTTTGAGAGCACTAACTCCGATTTTGAAAGAAGTTCTAAAAAGTAAGATGCTATCAAACAGTACCATGCGCTACAGAGAAATCTTTGTGAAAGGAAGAGTCCAGCCAAGCGGCCAACCTCATTGTTGTCGTGTTAAGAAACTTCCACAGCGACCCCATCCTTCAGGAACGACCACCTTGATCAGGCTGCAGCCATCCACACTGAGGCAAGACCCTCCGCCAGCAAATGCTTACAACTCACCAAAGGCTCAGAGGATCGTTAGCATTTTTAGCAGTAAGTAAATATTGTGGAAGGGATGCACATTGTTTAGTCCTAGCGCTACTGCACCCTTAACAGACTACAGTCCAGTAGGGTAAACACAACTTTTATATGCACTGGGAAACGACAACAACAAAAAACCTCACGTGACTCACTTTATTGCCATATTTGCTTTACTGTGGTAGTCTGGAATCAAACCACAATATCTCCCAGGTGATTTTGTGGATACTGTCTAGCAGAAAAGACACGCACAGAACCACGAATACATCTTACAATGCAGCAATCACTGAATCAATGAAGGAAGTGTTAGGAAGGAAGAAGCGAGACATTGCTAGCATTACCGACAAAGACTTCCCGGAGAAGTCGGGGAGGAGAACCAGGTCTTCACACTGGGGAGTCAGCTTCTTGAAACACACTGAGACTTATACCATTGGTCCTCCTGGGCCTCCAGCCTGGAGGCAGCGATCGTGGGAACCCTTAGTCTCTGGAACCACCTGTGCCAATTCCTTATAATAGAATCTCTTTTTATAAGTGTATCTTAATTAGTCTTATTTCTCTGTAGAACCCAGACTAATACAAGGTATAAGTAAATAAGTAAATAATTAAAACTATCTTGTAGGGCAGTGCCTGTGGCTCAAGGAGTAGGGCGCCGGCCCCATATGCTGGAGGTGGCGAGTTCAAACCCAGCCTGATGAAAATTTGCAAAAAAAAAAAAAAAACTATCTTGTAAAACAAAAAGTCTAAAGAAAAAGGAAGATGGTTAAGTCTGTCAGACTCCCATGTAAAAAGGTATCTGCTACGGTGGTGGTGCGCTGCGCTGAAAGGCCCTGCCAGGCGGTCTGTTTATCGCTCGCTCACACACCTGAACAGCAGAATCCTCCACACTGAAATTACTCTGGAAGAGGCTAGTGGTGATGGCAACAGGAGATTAACAATCAAAACAGTTCGGTCCTGTCCTCGTGAATTCCGAAAGGAAAAATACCTCTAAGGAGAAGTCCAATAAGCAAGTCAGGCCGTGTGAGTATAAACGCGTCCCACGGGCGGCTCCTGTGGCTCAGCGAGTAGGGCGCCGGCCCCATATACCGAAGGTGGCGGGTTCAAGCCCGGCCTCGGCTGAACTGCAAAACAAAAAAATAGCCGGGCGCTGTAGCAGGCGCCTATAGTCCCAGCTACTCGGGAGGCTGAGGCAAGAGAATCGCCTAAGCCCAAGAGCTGGAGGTTGCTGTGAGCAGTGTGACGCCATGGCACTCTACCCAGGGCGATAAAGTGAGACTCTGTCTCTACAAAAAAAAATAAAAAATAAAAAAAATAAACGCGTCCCACTAAGGTGAGAACAGAGCCACTTCTGACGGGAAAAACACAGCCAGTGCTATGCTTATACTTCACACTGGCCCTTAAAACACACACACACACACACACACCTATATAAGGTCTGTGACATGTGTGACACTCTCATCACTTCTACTGAAAATTAATTTAAAGTCCAACAACACAACCCATCAATCATCTCTAGTACTACCTAAAAGAAATTTCAGCTACCCAAAATATATATATATATTTATATGACTCCCCTAATAAGAGTAGTAAATATAGATTCACGAACAAGAGCAAGAAAAAAATAAAATCTTCACTGAATTAAAGAACTAAGTGACCAGACAGTCTGTCCCCTCAAAGATGGTGGCCACTTCAGCCAAAACATCATAAAACGTTTTATGGTCACACACCTGGCTCCTGTAGCAGGCTAGAACAAAACCAGCAGAAGCTGTGACCTGCACTCGTGATTAGTCATACTAAATCCCAATACGATGGCCTCTCCTGGTCACTAACCCAGAACAAAATGTATGGGAAGAAACCCATCTGACTCTAAAAATCACAACATACCAACTAATGATCTTTTGAAAGGACACAAGCCAGTAATAGATTAAAGGATTTTTTTAAATCTCCAGGTCATGGTTAAGGGCATAACGAACCTCCCGATTCACCTTCTTCTAACTGTGTAGTCAAAACACAGAAGTGCCATCAGGATTCACTGGTATAATATTTCCCAATGTTACTGAGTGCCCAATTTCCACCTGTCTATTTTTAACCAAGAGTAGAAACAGTGGCCTAAGGCAGCCAAGGAAAGGAAACTGACCAACAAGTTTGCAAATGTGTGTGACTCAATATACTCACATATCCACGATGATGGTGTGTCTACTCAAGAGTTTAAAGATAAGTCTTTGTATTTTATTTACTAAAGACTGTAGTCAGTAAATAAACACTGAGGAAGAATAAAAGCTTGGAAAAGAATACACAAACATTCTTATTTCTAAAATGAGTATGATTTTCTTTTGAAAAATACAAATAGTGTCAAAATCAATGCACCAACAAAAGTCATTACAATGAGATTCGACACCATAACTAACATACTGGAGCAGAAATCAGGAGGATAACCCACACAGACTGGCATGTCAACTAAGCACTGTCTATCAGGATGCCAGAGATCGCCCCAATTTCACTGTCAGGAGAACACAGTGCTTCCAGCTTCTGGGGGTAGGGGAAGGGCATAGCACAGTTTACCAAGTCATCACTCATTTTCATAATGTAATTCCCTACTATGTGTACCATCATGGTTTTTATGTTACAAGTTCCAAGCCTATGAACTGGCATCTCTGGCTTTAATTAGGCCTCAGTTGACATTTAGCTTGAAGATAAACCAAGTGACACCCTCTAAAAAGCCAGAGCAAACCAAGAAGCAAGTGCATGTCAGTCTGTCTCTGCTACTACAGACACGTAACAGAATCCCATGCACTGGGTAATTTGTAAAGCATGTATTTCTCACAGTTCTGGAGGCTGGGAAGTCCAAGACGGAAGCTCTGGCACCTGGCAGCGCCTTCCTGCAGTATCATCTCACAGCACAAGGGCAAAAAGACAATATGAGATAGCAAGAGATCCAAGTTGCACCCCAGGCCCTGAATACCATGGGTTCCCTCCATCTACTCTGCTTTCTTTCAGTCCAACCAGCACTGATCTCCACAACAGCTCTGTACCTAGGTCCCTTCCCACAATGATCCATTCTCTACAGAGCAGGCTGAGTGAGTTTCAAAATATGCAAATCAGTGCCTGGCCATCCTTGTGTCACAACTTTCACCAGCTCTCACTACTCTTAGAATAAATGAAATCTCCCAGCACAGCCTACGAAGTTGTGCTAACCTGGTTCCTTTGCTGCTGTCTCTTGCTCCTGGAAAAGGTAGGATCTGCCTGCCCCAGGGCCTTTGCATGAGCCATCCTCTATGCCCAGAGACCTTGCAGAGGTTGCCTTCTATTCATTTAAGTCTCAGCTTTAATGTCTTCCATGAGATCCTCCCAGGCCACCTAGCCTAGTTGGGAAAGTGGCCTCCATTCTTGACTACACTTATAACCACTTTAAATTTGCTTTTAATTTATTCAGATCTTATTATCTACTTTTTCCCCACTTGGCACTTTGAAGCCTTAAAAAAGGGACTGTGGCTTTCCCAGCCACAAGTTTTTTTTCTTCTTTTTTTTTTTTTTGTAGAGACAGAGTCTCACTTTATCACCCTCAGTAGAGTGCAGTGGTGTCACAGCTCACAGCAACCTCAAACTCCTGGGCTTTGGCGATTCTCTTGCCTCAGCCTCCCACGTTGCTGGAACTACAGGTGCCCGCCACAACACCCAGCTATTTTCTTGTTTTTGCAGTTTGGCTGAGACTGGGCTTGAACCTGCCACCTTTAGTACATGGGGCCGGCGCCCTACTCGCTGAGCCACAGGTGCCGCCATCCCAGCCATTATTTTTTTATTCAAAGTACCTAGCACACAGTAAATCCTCTAAAAAAACCTGTTTTACATAATAATCACAAAAGAAGAAATTACTAAACTACATTCTTTTGCATACTAAGTTCTAGATAATGGGACCCCCCAAAAATATCACTGGCAAAAATGATAATTTTGAAGCTTATCTGTGATTCCTCCTGAAAAAGACAATTGAAAACATGAAACAAACTTCTAGTGGGACTATGAGGAAAAAAATGTTCTGTATTACAACATAACCACTCAAAAATTTCCTGTATGCCTGTGAATTGCATTTTTAAAAGCCTTATCTGGAACTGCACAATTTCAAAACCAATTGATCTTGCCCTGATGTATAAATCATACCACAGGAGTCTTATAATTCTTCCAGAAATCTGTCTGCCAAATGACACAGTTTCCTTTTGCTTTAGGTATTCACTTTTGAACTTCTCTCTACAGTGTTTACAATTTTTAAATCTTATTTTTAGCACCAGTTTAAAAGTATTTAATCATCCCCATGTTCAGTATTTTTATCACCAAATATATCACTAGAAAAAGAGGAAGTAATCTGCTTCACTTTCTAAGGCTTCCTTTAAACAAATACACACACACACACACACACAGAGGCTTATAACTTCGAATGCCGGGTTCTTATGTCAGTCTCCTTTAGGGACTAAAACTACAAAATGCTAAACACGTAAAAATCCCAACCTTCACAAGTAGGAGAAAACGTAAGGTGTCAAAATAGCCATGTGCATGGTTTAAGTCCACTAATTTTATATCACGAAAGGATAATTCAGAAACAAACTCAAGTTGTTTAAAAACAAGATGAACAGGGGTTTTGTAACAGTGGAGAAGCTTTGCCTGTATCTAAATTATCTGCAGTTTAACTGTCTGGGACATTCACCAACAATGAAAAACTAAATTTCCTACAACTATTCTCCAAAATCTTCCATGTAAATGATCCCATAACTTAACCTATTTATTTATTTATTTATTGTTGATGTTGTAGTTATCATCCTACAACTATTCTCCAAAATCTTCCATGTAAATGATCCCATAACTTATCCTATTGACTTATTTATTTATTTATTGTTGATGTTGTAGTTATCATTGTTTAGCTGGCCTGGGCCAGGTTCGAACTGCCAGCCTCAGTGCATGTGGCTAGCACCGTAACCACTGTGCTACAGGTGCCTAGCCATCCTTTTTATTTTTTATTTCAAATTAGTAAGAGGGTACAAATGATTAGGTTACATTGTTTGCATTTCTAAGGCAAAGTTCAAGTTGTGGTTGAGCCCTTCATTTAGGTACACTATGCAAGTTAGTGGACACCTTACCAAGCCCTCCACCTCCTCCCCTTTTTTCCTTCTCCCCTCCCCCTCACTTGAATATATTTGTGTTTTTCTCTTGTGTAAGCATGTAGTTGCTATTCTGTTGGTTTCATATTAGTATCACGTATATTGGATGCTTATTTTTCCATTCTTGTGATACTTTACTAAGAAGAATGTCCTTCAACACCATCTAGTAAACATAAAAGATGCAAAGTCTCCATCTTTTTATGGCTGAATAGTATTCCACGGTATACATATACCACAGTTTGTTAATCTGTTCGTGGGTTGATGGGCACTTGGGTCAATCCCACATTTTGGCAATTGTGAACTGAGCTGCAATAAACATTATAGTGTAAATGTCCTTGTGATAAAGTGATTTATTTTCTTCTGGGTAGATGCCTAGAAATGGGAGTGTGGGATCAAATGGCGGATTTACTTTTAGCTCTCTAAGGATTCTCCATACTTTTTTCCACAGAGGCTGCATTAGTTCACAATCCCACCAGCAATGCAAAAGATTTCCCTTCTCTCTACATCCACGCCAGCATCTGCAGCTTTGGGATTTTGTGATATGAGCTATTCTAGCAAGGGTTAGGTGATATCGCAGAGAGAAAAGACAAATTTATCCTTTTCAAAGTCCAAAATCAATGCTATGTTTAGATTCTTTGATAAACACTGTGGGCACAAAGAATAGTTGTAGGAAATTTAGTTTTTCATTGCTGGTGAATGTCCCAGACAGTTAACTGCAGATGATTAAGATACAGGCAAAGCTTCTAATTTAACAAACAATTTAAAAATTGTTTTTCTCTTAACAATTCCCCAAAATTATTTCTTTGTACCTCTGTAATGTTTTCAACACAAGAAAAGAATCACCATGTTTTTAAAATTTAAATTAATCTCTGGCTAAATATTAAAATAACATTTAAAAAAATGAATATACAGAATGGGGGAGTTGGAGCCAATGTTTCATTAATCATCATAATCTCCTCTGATGTACTTAAGTGTCAAAATGAATAAACCCTCTTTAACCCAAAGGCATTGGTCATAGGGGAAGCTGTGACTATCCCCAGAATTACCTGAGTAAGGAAGCCAAAAACAGCACCAGCACTGTTTATTACTTTAAAATCTAAGCCAGCTTTTATCAAACTGCACATAGTTCAAAGAGTTAAACCCACCATCCCTCTCCTCAACACTCACAAAACAAACATTTTAACAAAAAGGTTGTGAAATCTTAAGAGGTTTCATCTGAAAATCAAAAGTGGCTTACTTTCTTCTATTTTGGACTCTCTGATGCTACCCTGATATTCAAAGCACGCCACTGAGTTATACAGAAGAGTTTTGTTGGTACCAAAGCTGAAAAGAATATAGCCAACGACAACACCTCCCGTGGCTGAAGTTATTCTCATGAAGCGGTAGAAAGATCCGTGGGTTCTGGAAAACATACCCAGTGCACAGGTGTAAGCACGGTGCAAGTGCACACACACACAGAGCTACTTACCAGCTCTGTGACTCCGACAAGTCGCTTCACCTCACCCGCCTCCGGCCGTCTTAGAGGAAGAAGGAGAAAGCACCCAGTCTCAATTGCCTAAGACCACGCACACCTGTCCCAAAATCCGTCTTTGGAGGTATCTGTAACTGCGAACCAGAAAATCCTTTTTCTGAATGCACTCTCTAGCCTAGGTGTCTGCACTGAATGAATATATTTTTCTTGAATGAGTCATGACTTTGTAAAGCCTCAGTCTTCATCCTCAATAACAATTGCCACTGCCTTATACCAGGAGCCAGAAAAGTGATGAACGTCAGAATAAATGAGCATAAAGCCTCAGAAGTTGTTTTCATAAATAAATTTATGATGCAAGTAGGTTTCTTATCATTTGTCTCCCTCTCCTAAAAGTACTGGGAAAAAAGTCCAGGTTAGTTGGAGATCCTCTAGGCTCAGGAGATCCATCTGGCTGTAGTATGGGAAAGTAAAAGTAAAGAGTACAGTTGATGAACTTTGCTTGCAAAGTTATTATTGTCTAACACCCGAATCATGTGCTAAATAGTCTAAAAATGTTGAAACTACAAAGGGCAAACTTTTTCCCTTAATAAAAGCAAACAAAACCTTTATTTCTAAAAAAAGTCATTGATAGTGTCTGGGTGTGGAGTAGGCTTTGGAGAGGGCAAACAATGGGATGGCTGAATTAATCCCTGTGATTCTATTTGACTATATAAGCATCTCCTCGGCCAGTGTTATCCACAGCACCATCTACTGCCAAGCCGCTGTGCCTACACCACAACAGAGTTAATGCAAACCCCTCCTGCCTGTGGTTCAGTAAGTTATTTAGGAAGGAAAAGAGATGTCATTTCAAAGATAACTGGGTAGGGGAAACTTGAAATAAGAGTAAACTCCTGACAATCATTTAAAATATCTAAATATTAGACATACTCTTTTAGTTACTGATACATGGCAAGTAAGTACAACAGTTTTAATGTTTCTTAGTTAGACGATAAATCTCACTCTAAAGACTTTAAAGTACCATTAAGAATTACATGCTCTGATTGATGTATATACCATAGATATATTTCTCTTTCATTACTTTTTAACACAGTGAGAGTTATTTAACTCTGCCATGCCAACATGGTTCTTTGGAAATACGTATCTAAATAAACCTAAAGAACAAGAGAGTGGCAAGGGGTCAACACGGGGCTCAGAGTCCAGGTTTTTCCTAATGTCTGGGCCTCTTCCTGGACAATGAAGTCCTTGAGGTTAATCAGGTCTCCTATACCCAGGTCACATCTGGGTGTAAGACAGATCTATACACTAAAATCAACTCTCACGTACATAGGATAGAAGAGCAGCTTATCATTTACGAGCAAAACAACAACCCCATCTCAATCCTGACATAAAATTAAACCACAGACTTAAAATATACCATGATTTAAATGATCTGGGTTTTTAAAAAATCAAAACCATTTTTCAAACACACACAAACAAAAACATGTATTAATACAAATTGAAGGATAATACTAGCCTAGACTAACCTAGAACTACATGCCAGGCACTGTTCTAAGCACTTTCCAGATTACCAGGCTGACAAAACACGACCACCTCTGTTAGTGACATTACAATGTACAGTTCATGGTAATGCCGCAGAATAAATATCACCGGGTTAAGAAATGAGACGCTATCTGCAAAGAATTCTAGCTTACTATTAACTAGCTAGCCCTTATGCTAAAATAGCTATTAATAAACAGCTGGCTGAATGACCAGGGGTTATGAAGTACCAAAGTTAAGTACAAGAAATTAACACAGGTATCTTCCTGGCAATGACTATCAATGTAAATTGAGGGAAAACATTAAATAAATATCTTTCATACCAACAAAAGAAATGAAGAAAATGGAAGTCAGACTATTCATCCTATAAAATCGCTTACTCTACACTTACATTCCCTTTTTAAAGATTAGTTTGCCATCCTTGCAACACCAGCCATTCAATGTTGTCACAGATGTGTTCTAGATTTTGGAAAGGACGTAACTTGGCTGTAACGAAGAACCCAGAATTTGTCTGCACCTTAGGGCAGCAAAGAAAGTTTGCTTGTATTATTTTGTGGCTCAGTACATTTAAATATCAACTTGAAAGGGTTGAACAGCTTGGCTTCAGGAGTTTTCTTTTCCCTTTCCAGAGCAATTTAAGCACAATTTAAGCAAAGTTATCTCTGCTTCCTTCTCCATGAGCCATCTAGGGAGACCTGTCACTGCCATTTACACCGCGCAGCTCCGGCGCCGACAAGAGGAGGGCACAGGCTGGGCAGCAGGGACGGGGCTTCCCACAGCCTGCACGCGCTTTGTTGCCAAGTTAGGCGTTCCGCTGAGTGATGGGGACACGAGTGAGCCAAGAATCTAATTCCATTTCAAATCAGAATGCTTTCAAAGAAAGTAGAGACAATTGAGGCCGCAGCAAGAGCTGGAGGGGTAACCAAACATAAAGTTTCCGAGCCTCGGAATCTGCATTTCTTGCACTACAACTCCCAGCCAGGGACTCCGAAATACTGACACTCCCCAAGTGTTCAGCACCCAGATTAGAGACCACGCAGGGAGCGGTGGCCGAGTGAAGCCCGTCCCCGGGCGGCCCCCTGCCCTAGCAGCAGCCCCCCAGGGCTCGATCGGAGCCCACCGCAGCCGGCCCCGCCTCGCTGCCGAGCTCGGGACGCGCGGCCCAGCCCAGCGCGCAGGGTCTCCGGCGGGCGGGAAGCCGGCCCGGTCCGTCCGGGCCAGTGAGGCCCCGGGCCGTGCTGGACGGCGTCCTGGGCCCGCGGGGGAGGCGGCAGGCGCAAACCTGGCTTCGCTCCCCGCCTCCCCGCCGCGTGCTGCAGCTGCATTGTCCGCAGTCGGGGCGCGGCGCGACCACCGGCCCCGAACCCCAACCCGGCCGTCTCCCTCCGACCCACGGCCCAGGCTTACCTCAGCCGCCCTGCCCAGCTCCTGGCGGTGCAGCCAGAGGACCGCGAGGAGGGACAGTCGGGGCCCACAGGGGACCGAGGGCCGATCGCGGGCCGCAGGGGCCGCCGAGTCCCCGCCGTCGCGGTCGCCGCTGCCGGGCCGCGGGCGGACGGGGCTGGCCGAAGCGGCTCAGGACGAGCGGCGCGGAGGGGCCCAGCTGGTGGCCGCCGCGACGATTGGGTCTGTGCGGAGTGGGAGGGCTCGGGCAGCTTTTGCGAAGCGCGAGGGAGGGAACTTGGAGTGAGTTGCCGTGGCCTAGAGCGCGTGTCGCCGAGCAAGTGTCCCCGCCCCGCGAGCGCCCGCCCCGCCCCCATCCCGCTCCCACCTTCTCCCGCACCTCCCCTCCAGGCCCTGCCTCTCCCCGACCTCCGTCCCCTACCTCCTCGGACCCGCCTCCAGTCCGCTCCGTCCCCCTCCGTTCCTCCCTCCCTCCCGGCGTGGTCCGCCCCCTCCCCCCCACCCCCGCCACCGTCTCCGCCCCCGCGCCCCCACCCGGCTCCCACGCGGTGATCGGGCGGGATCTCGATTGCCAGCCCAGCTCGCGACCCAGAGCCTGTGTCCTGAGTGTGGTAATCGCACCGGTAGTCAAGCACCGCATCCAGACATCTTGACGCGGGGCCTGACAACCTTGACAACCTTTTCTGTGCACTAAACTTCATATGCTCAGATGGGCTCTCTTAGCTTAATTTCCGAAGACATTTTTAATACTCCAAAAATGTTTAGAGAAAATCCTAAAGAATACTTTGAAAAGTCAAGCACGATGTACAACTTATGTTTCAAAATTAAGTGAATGTTTCTGGATACTTCATTATTCATCTCATAGCATTACTTGATAAAACTTTATCTTCACATCTCCTTAATAACTTGGTTGTTTTTTGGGGGGGGGTTGTTTTAGGCAGACTAAACATTCTAATTTATTGCTACTGAGAACTCTAAAATATAAAATCTATGTTTATCATAATATAATAATTGAATTTGAATGAGATTTGGACTCACATAATATTTCGTCCCAAAAATATTTAGCAAAAATTTCTTGTTAACCGTTAGTGCCTTTGAAATACCATTGCATCCACCCCATTTCTTTCTTAGAAGTACCATCTATATTTGAATTGCGTTTCAATCCAATGAGCCTGCTATTTCATTTATCGTTCACAAATTATCAAATAAATAACTCAAGACTTCTATACTAAATTTTTGGCTAATGTACCATTTCTACAAATTTTTACGTGAGTACCATTTTAAGCAAGGGACAGGATCCTGACTTTTAAGTGGAACTTTCCTTTGGCACACTAACTACTGCATTCCTTGTGATCCAAAGGATTATGTTGTGGTCTCTGTTAACACCAAAAGCCACCCAACAGCAGAATGAGGCTACTTCCCACAGTGAGTGTGAACCAGCTTCTGTCTCTCCAAAGTAGAGTTTTTTTAAAAACTTCGCCTCCGTCCCCTTCCTTTTGGAGATTGATATAATAGAGTATTTCAAATCCTCTAGGCACAAAGAGAGAAGATGGGAAGACAGGTAGTCTAGTCAGGAAAATGGGGGCCATTTTTGAACTCAGCTCCAAGGACTACACCATATAAACCTGCTGCAGCTGGCCTTCCTCTGCAGAGGAAGAGAGCCAACCCAGAAGAAAAACAAGCTGAGCGGAAGAAACAAAAAGAGTCCTGATGACACCAACGAGCCCTCACAGGTAGGCATGGCGGAAACCGCTTAAATCCTTGGACTTCCGAGGAAATGCACCAATAAATTATCTTTCTTGCTTATGCATTACTTGAGTTAGGTTTCTTTCCAAAAGATTCGCTTGTAAAGTCATAAAAGATCTCCATGTGATCCATGCTTTGACAGTCAGGACTGTAACCAAAGAGTTCTATCTTTTTTCTTGCCCAAATTACCTCTCCATGATAAAGTGTGTGCCAAGGAGGTCTCTTAGTAGGAAGCCCTTATTTTCAATAAGATTAAAGTTCTTATTTAGGGTTTTACTACTGCCCAGTGTAGATGTAATATTTCCAAACTGTGCTCACCAGAACCAAAAACTAAAAAAGATAAGATTAGATTAACAGAGAGAAAACAATAAAGCATCTAAACCTGAATAGACCAGTAAATTGTTTGTCTGATCAATTACACAAATAAAATGTGCTCTCATGAACCCTTATGTTTGCTGAAAATAGGACATTTCTTCTTTTCGGGACTGAAAATATTAACGCCTGCTACAGATTTTCAGGGATTGCTGAAATTAGCTGGTTGTACTGGAATTTTGTTGGGTTGCGTACTGCTCAGAAGTTGGCCATTAGCCAAGGCTTGGAATTCTTTTGTTCCATAAAGATTATTGTCTCCAAAAGTATGTAACAATATTTGTCTAGTACCCAAATGAGCATCCACGTACTAATTAGCATGTGACTTAAGTATTACTCACAGGTCACTGTGGATAGTGGGGGAATTCTGCAGGAGGGGAGCCAACAGACAAGAGAGTATTAGCCCCAAGCCTCTGATTGCCAGAGTGGTTTCTTACGGGAAAATGTGATACTGAAAAGACAGGAATTCAGAGTTTTCACTAGCCTTTCTCCAGATGGGTGCATACCTCATCTTGTCAACAACTCGTGAAATTCCAAAGGCATGAAAGTCCATGTGCTAAATAATATATCGTAAACAGATGTGAGCCCCTTGAAAGGATAGTTCTTGAAGTAAACCATCAAGTAAACCCTGAAACATAGCAGGGCAGCTTAGGGGGGAAAGTAAAGAGGAAACGTGTTCTGTAATCCATGCCCAGCTATGAGCGGCATTTATTCTAATGATTGGCTGTGCCTCTCCAGGGCAAATATCAGTCAGATATCCTAGTACCCCTGACATGTATGTTTTGGGTCTGTGTGACACCTGTCCCTGTTCCTTGCCCAAGAATGGGATAGCCGTCAGTCTGTTACCCAAGGGTCAAACCACACTGCCTGCCTGGAACTCCCCCTGGAATATGGCATAAACCAGTGGTTTTTAGACCATGAAACAGAATCACCTGGCGTGCTCCCAACAACAACGCCAGGTCTCCAGGTTGTGGGGAGGAGAGATAGGCATGTGTATTTTTTTTTTTTAAGTCCACCAAAGAGATTATGACCATCAACTCTAGGGTTAAGTAAATAGGATATGCGAATCTGTGCTCTGAATTCCACAGAAAAAGACTTGATCAGACTCCAGGGACTTAGAATTATATGCAAAATGAAAGTTATTGATTAAAGAAGCTGAATTTGTCTTTTCCCAGGAACAGTCTTCATTGCTGCAGAGGTTATAGAGAAAGCAGGAAGGAATGCAGTTTAGAAGTGGGGGAATTTGCAATCACACTGATGGCCAAGATAAGAGAATCACTAACTAGAAAAACATTTTAACTTGCTGGACTCAGAGGACACTCCACCCTAAGCGATAGCCCCTAGGGGCTATCTCTTGTTGCTTGTTTTACCCTCTCTTGCACATTCAGGCTTATGATCAGAGGAATCAAAACAATTGAATAATATTCATGAATATTGACCTACTTCGTTTCATATTATCAGCTACCATTCATTGAACATTTAACTCTGTGCTAAGCAATTTGCATGCTTCATCTTTAGTCCCCACAAGGGCTCTAAACATAAATATTATGATCCCCATTTTATGAACAAGAAGTTCAGGAAGTTCAGGCTCAGCACCAGTAGCACAATGGGTACTGCGCCAGTGACATACACTGAGGCTGGTGGGTTCGTGCCCTGCCAGGGCCAGCTAAACAACAATGACAACTGCAACAGAAAATAGCCGAATGTTGTGGCAGGCTCCTGTAGTCCCAGCTATTTGGGAGGCTGAGGCAAGAGAATTGCTTAAACCCAAGAGTTTGAGGTGGCTGTGAACTGTGACACCACGGCACTCTACCCAGGGCGACATAGTGAGACTCTGACTCAAAAAAAAAAAAGTTCAGACCTGGAAAATATGAGTAACAATCCAAGCTCACAGTGTTGTTAGAGGATTTAAAGCCTGATCCATGAGACCTCAGAGCGTATGTAACTTTAAGCCAAACTTGCCTATGAATTGCACAAATCCTCTGTCCATTCAGAACTACTGGCCACAAAAAGCTATTTAAATTTAAATGAACTAAACTTTTGTGAAATATAAATGTATTGGCTTTAAATTCATCTAATTAAAATTTCTGAATTGTAAGTATGAATGAATGACATTCATTTTCTCGGTTGCGGTAGGTACTTTTCAAGTGCATACCAGCCAGACAAGGCTGATGGGTGCCCCATCGGACTGTGCAGGTAGATTGTGTTTCTACCAGTTCAGAAAGTTCTCCTGGAGATCTCAGATGCTGCACAGATTTATCTGTATCATCACTTTTGTTATTCAATTGCCCAAGTAGATTACTCCAACTATTTTGCTGGAATTCTTTCTAAAACATGTAATGTTTCTGTTCCATCTTAATCAGCAGGGGGTACTAAACTGAGTGCCTTTGGGAGGGACACAGGGCAAGGAGCCCACTTCCCAGGGCCCCCCATGGAGCGCTGCGGAGCCTGGCTGCTCTCTCCTTCCTGTGCTGTCTCTGTGCCCCAACTTCAGTTCGTGCTTCTCAAAGAGCTCCCCCTCATCTCTGGCCAAATTATGGTGCTTGCTAATGTCTGCCCTGTCTCTATGTGCTCTCCCTTTGTTTTTTTTCCCTCCAATTCCGCATCCCTAACTACCACAGATTTGCCAGTGACTGCAGAATTTTTATCTAACTTCTACATCTTTTTCAGGTCTTTGGAGCAGTTGCTTTTGTCCAGCTCTCTCCTGATAGGCTAGTGTCACTCAAAGAGCTGTCTGTGGACGAATTATTTGTGACTGCGCTAGTACAGGAGGAGTTTAGAAAGTGAAAGCTTATGTGTATAACAATTTGAAGTTGCTGGGACTTGGTATTGTATTGTATTTATTGTATTGTATGTAAATGGAATGTACTGGGAGTTGAAACAAATAAGACACAAAAAGCAAATACCGTATCTGACTCTACCTGGGTATCTCCTAGGCCCCTAATGTTCATTACCATCACTGTCAATAACAGAAGTCATTATTATCCTAAATCTATGAAATTAGGGATTTCAGTTATTCATGCCACACTTTTTTGAGTTTTCATTCTAGGGAAAATGAGAATTAGCAAGCTTCAGACTGGAAGACGATACAAGGAACTAGTTAAAAAGGGCCAGAGAGCCTGGAAGAACATACAATGAACAATTAATCAATCTAGATTTTGGTGAGATAAAATTGCTACCATAGGAGCACATGTACAGGAGGTTGAGTCACTGGTACCCAGGAGTTGGACTAGGCAAAGGGAATTACCCAATAACGAGGAATAATAATAAATGCCCCCTGACTCTGAGAAGCTGAGACCACGGAGGACACACTGATACTATCCGTTAAATTGAGCTAAACTGAATTAAATTAATTTTCCTGTTCTGTTATTGACACTGAACAGATTGAAAAATTTCCTGAATAACTCTAGATTGCCAAGTATTATGAATAACAACACAATTATGCAGAGGGGGGTTGAAATGTTCAGGTCCTGTCCAGCTATACACCTGATCTGTGCTCAAGAAATGAGATGCCATGTCTACTTCTATGAAATAAATTCATGAGTTCTTATTTTTATTTACCACAATACTTCCACTTCTTCCAAATTTTGAAAGGTTTAGGCTGTCAGAATTTGCTTGTATCATAGGTGGACAATTAGGTTAATAGATGCACTTCCATGTTCTCACAGACACTGTGAAATAAGGTGCTAAATATATGGAGTCTTATTTGTGGTGAGATGAACTTAGACCATTAGGCTATTTACTTAATAGAAACAGCATCCATTTATTTAGTGTGAAATTTACTAATTCTCATTTTCCCAAGACTCAAAACTCAACGAAGAGTGGCATGAATAACTGAAATCCCTGATTTCATTCAAACTTCTTCTTAATCAAATATTAAACAGTTCATTAGGAGCCAGAAAAACCAACAATTTGAATTTTTCTCCTTTTTTTCTATCCTTATATAGTAGAAATATTAATACATGGGTTATTAAGAAAATTTCGAGACAGACTGTGATATGGTCCATTATTTCAGGTCCAAGAAATGCAGTTGACGGCATCCTTTCTGATTCCCTGGTGAAAGTTTCAGTTTGCTTGACTTATCAGTGTCGCTAGAAGGGCTTCATTGGTTTCTATCTGTGCATAATTTACATTTCTTGGCTTTTGTATACTCAAAACTTTCATAATGACCTGCATAACAAAATAGATAACAAACAAGCGACAACAAGAACAGCAGGACAGTGGGGAGTATAAGGTCTCTGAGTCACAGGTGACATCAACACAGAATTACCATTTTCCTCTATTTATGACACATTTGATGTAGGCACACAGACTTGTGAGTCTTAGGGGCCATTGTAGCTTTTTTTTACCTTAAACTCTTTTTACCATGTATGTTATGATTTCTAAATATTTGGTAAAGATATATTCATAATTTCATGAAGGCGTTCTATTTTTAGTCATCAGGTAAGAATCTAAAGGCTGAGCAATGGTATTTCTGACATTTGTTAAAGTCACCTGTAAATTACAGAGAAATTTCAACAAAATGTCAGAGTGCTGGTGGTACAGATGTGAATTTTAGCACATTTACGCACACGTTCCTGCCTCTGGCATTGTCACCAAGTAGAGACTTTCAATGTGTTCCCTATGCCTCCAGTCATTCACATCTTACCTGCTCTTAGTATGATAGCCTTCCCAGTTAAACATGGAATCCTATAACCAGACAAGTGTGTTCTTGATTACCTCCTCTGTGATTATTCTTCCTTCCTCAAGCAGGGAAATATCAATCTCCTGAGCAGTAGTTTAATGACTCCAACTCATTTTATTTGTTTACAAATTATACATATCCCTACATTTCTACTCGTTTAACCACCAGCAGTCAAGATGTCTAAGTATATATCCTTAGAACACGAACTTTTGCACATTCCCAGTTAGTTTGTCTCAGAAGAAGAATGGGGTAGGCAGTGTTTTTCAACCTTATTTATCTCATGGCACATTTGAATCAATAAACTTCTGTGGCACATTTAATTATATTGATAAAAAAAGAGTAAAAATAATACTGTGCTTTGAACTTCTTTCACAAATAATTTAATTAATGACCTTTAAAAATTTTCATGGCATACCTAAAATGCAATGTATACTGATTTTTTTTTTTTTTTAGTCAGAATACTGGGATTTAGTCTTCTTGTGTATTCTCTGGCAGAGGTGAGACAAAATTCACATCAGTTTAAAATCACTGGGGTAAAGGAGAGGGAAAGAAGGTAGGAAAAGATGAAGTGGGACTAGGGTGGGAGGCATAATAATTCTACTTCCCAGCTCATCATTCCACAAGATCCAAAAAGTTTTGTCTCACCTCTGCTGGAGAATATACAGGAAGACTAAATCACAGTAACCTGACCAAAAAAAAAAAAAAAAAATCAGCGTATGTTGCATGTTGCTATTTCCAATCAAGGTATGGACGCACAGAAATATCAGCATGTCACTATGATGTGCATCAAAATGCACATTTTTCTCAGACATCCTCTACTTCCTACTTAGTTGTTAGTTGGGAGTTTTATGCTAAGAAGTACGTAGAAACTTTAAATATTTAGTACAATTTTCTTGCAATCCCGATGGTTCATAATCACGTAGGAATTTTGGATTGCCTAGATTCCCAAACTCTTAGTAAACATCTTAATCTTGCTATTCTTAGAAGGTCTTCTTCTGTTACAGTGGATTAGATGGTTCATTTATAAGAACTGAAACATCAGTATGCACTAATAAATTATCCAACACAATTATGTACTTCAATAATAAATATGGTCTTGGGCGGCTCACTAAACTATAAAGTACATGAGAACAGGGAATGTAGATAACTCCTTTTGAAATTTCCCACTTAGCAAACTCAGAGCGGCTCACAAAGGTTCATCAAATATTCACTGAAATAAGCACATGCTCTGATAGCATTATAATTATTGTGTCGCCTTATGTACATGAAGTTCTCACCCCCAGGGACAGGTATGGTGTCTCTACACTGCAACATTTCCTGCACAACCAAGTTCTGAGCATAAGGTACGCTGTCACCCTGGAGGAGCCCCTACTCTGAGTGCAGCGACCAACTGCCACCGAGCACCCTTCCCTCCTGAGGACACCTCAGAAACCAGAAGAGAATGGAAATGAGGGATTTCAGGAAACCCAACTCCTATTTGAATTTGCAAAGATTCATGAAACCACCTATTAAGGATATGAATGCAAAATATTCATATTAACCTCCAATAAAAAAGGGTGTCTTATTTTTCTCTAAGGAAAATGTTATATTTGAGAAAATAGAGCTGTGATGACAGGTCTTAAACCAAACAAGGTGTGAATCATGCTGGCAGGAGTATGGGGCCATACAGGAAAACAGGCTTCTCAGGATGCTGGAAGCCTGGAGAAGAGATATTCTTTGGGTATGCCTGACAGATGACTCTGCTTCCTCCCCAGAGGAGATTGTGGCCTAAATAATATTGTTTCCTTAAATTGTAATTTCAGCTCTTCCAGAATGGAGATATAAGCCTCAACTATAAAAGAGCATAGGCAGAAAACCTATTGATCTTATCAGATTTTGTCTGGCCTCAGGTACCTATAGCCGTATCTAGGAAATTATACAGATATTTTATATGTATATATTGCATATACATATATATACAGATTATGTATACACATATTATATATATAATATATAATATATATACATATATATAGTATGTACCTTCTATTCTTAACTAATTAAATTGAACTAATTGAAGTGGGTGGATTAGTCGGGGTTCTTCAGAGAAACAGAACTGAAGCAATGAGATGTGTATGTATCTTCTATTAATAAGTGATATGTGTTGTTATTTCTCATACTGTTTTAATAGTAGTAGTATCTCCTATATAAATAAGTATATATTTATTATGGGAATTGGTTTACATGACTATGGAGACCATGAAGTTCCACAACCTGCCATCTGCAAGCTGAAGAACCAGGGAAGCGGGTGGTGTAATCCTGAGTCTGAAGGCGTGAGAGCCAGGAGTGCCAGTGTCTGAAGGCAAGAGAAGATGGATGTTTCTAGGTCAGAAAGAGTGAGCAGGCTCAGTACCCAAAGCTCAGTGAGTAGGGTGCCAGCCGCATACACCAAGGCTGGCGAGTTTGGCTTGCTAAACAACAATGACAACTACAATGTGGTGGGCACCTGTAGTCCCAGCTACTTGGGAGGCTGAAGCAAGAGAATCATATAAGCCAAGAGTTTGAGGTTGCCATGAGCTGTGATGCCACGGCATTCTACCCAGGGCGACAGCTTGAGACTCTTCCTCAAAAAAAGTCAGCAAATTTGCTCTTCCTCTGCCTTTTTGTTCCAGTCAAGCCCTCAGGGGACTGAATGATGGATACCACATTAGGGAGGGCCATCTGCTTCACTCAGTTCACCAGCTTTTCCAGAAACACCCAGAGACACACCCAGAAACTATGTTTTAGCAGTTATCTGGGCTTCCCTTAGCCCAGTCACGTTGACAAGTAAAATTAACCATCACAGTGGTTGTGCACCCCCAAGCAGACTCTTTTCCCATTTGTCTTAGTCTGTTTGGGTTGCTATAACAAAATAGCTTAAAGTGGGGAGCTTATAAACAACAGAAATTATTGCTTAACAGTTCTGGAGTCTGGGAAATTCAAGGCACCAGCAGATTCAGTATCTGTCGAGCTCATGCTGTGGTTCATAGATGGCACCTTTTAAGTATTCACATATTGGAAGAGGCGAACAAGCTGACTCAAGGCTTTTTTAGAGGGTCACCAATCCCCTTCATGAGCGTTCTACCCTCATGACCTAATTATCTCCTAAAGGTCCAACCTCTTAATATGTTTGCATAGGGGATTAACATATGGGGGGCAAAAACATTCAGACCATAGCACTATTAGTCTATAACCAACCTGAAGATTTGCATGTTTCATGTAACTTTATAAATCCATAAAGGTTATCTAATTTAAATATAACAATTTACTCCTTAATTTGCAATTAACCAAGTAAGATGGTATAAAATAGATACTATAGTTATTTCTCTGTGCCTGAAAGTCTAATAAAAGGGTTTAAATTAAAAAACATTTTGTAGAGGACACCAAGAGCCACACGACTTCAGAGCAAAATGATTTGCAGCTGGGGGGCAGGCCCTCGGCCAATTCCTCCGCAGGTGCTCCTTGCAGAGAAAGAGCCCAAGTCCATGGCAATCCTTGGGCACATAGTCCTTGTCTAAGACTCCCCTCACCTGTCTTGTGCTGTCTCAATAAAAACTACTGCAGAGGTTGCTCGGGGCTACACCGCAATCAAGGTTAGCCCACCTCCTACAAGCTTGTACTTCTAATCCGCGTCTCGCCTGGCTCCTTTCTGCCTCGATTGAGAACAGGGTCATATGGGTTACGACACATTTTTATAATGTTATATAATCATTTGATTTGAATATTTCATGTGGTTTGAATAATGTCTAGAAGATATCATTATGTAGTTAAAAAATAACCCAGAAAATATAATTAATATGAAAGTCCATAACTTGCCATTAATGTAGCCAAAGAAAGTGATTTTTAACTTTTCTAAATGATGGTCTTACTTTAAGACCAAAATGTTACTACAATGTGTTTTTCTATTTTGAATGTATGTTTTATGTAAGCAGTACACAACTGAAATATTTATAGTGTATTTGTAGACCATATAGACTATGAAATGTACTTAAGATTTAGATCATGGTCATATATTTCATACTTTATCTCTTAATTCTATTTTATTTACAAATTATTTATATAATTCTATATAATTTACTTTTTACGTCTTATCTTCCTTTTTTTTCTAGTATATAAAACGATTGGTGAGCATGGCTGTACATTTTAACATTAAGAATCATACAGATTGAGATTATATCCATAAGAGTTTCAAGAATACTCAGCCAATGAGTGACACTGAAATTTAAAATTCTACAATATCTTTCTCTATATGTGCTCTGGTTTCTGCAGAGTTGCTGTATAAAATCACACAGGCTATATTGCCCAACTCCATAGAATGTGCCATAAATGGCATCCCCTGGGGTATACTCACAGAGACCCTGGGGCTAAAATTTTTATTTTGTGAATTTTTCTGTCTTTTCTCCTACAGAACCTAATTTCCTCTCAGGTACAATAGCCTCGATGTTATAACTGTTTTAAGTGCACTATAAATCATTTTGCAAAGTATTTTATGACATACCAACATTTCTGAAAAGAGTCAATGTGTTCATAAGCTTCTCAATATATACTGGCTCCTATTTATCCCTATATAAGTAAAGGTATTAATGATTTCAGTGAGAGAAATGCTTTGCTTAAGGGTTAAGGAAGCACAAACCTATTTAAATGTAGAAGCTTATTATGGTTTAAAGGGACATTTTAATAAACCATTGCATCAGGAATAGATTAGTGCATATAGACCTCAATCTTCTGCCCTAATTGTGACATGAGATATTTTAAAACAATTCCATAATTTATGAAAATGCATTCTGCCTATAATTTTGTACATAATGAGACATTTTTCCAATGATCTCACTAAATTGTATAATGTCTGTTCTGGATGTGATACAGAAGAGCTGGAAGGAATTATAGGGAAATTATTAATTTTAAGATGATTTCTATTTACAAGTAGTTTTTAACTAAGTAACAGAATATACCCATGAAAAAACTGGACAGATGAAAAAGGTCAAATAATATAATGCAAGATCTGTTTCAATTAGGTGCCACATAGAGAAGTTAGATGAGGGATTATTATGAATGTTTTTTCTAAGAAATGAAGTTTTAACAAGACTTAATAGAATTGGAGGGTGAAAAAGACAAGAATAAGTTTTCTCTAGCAAAAAAAATTAAAATTGTGAATGACAGCAAGTGGAAGTAAGAAAAAAAAAGATAATTTGTCCAAAGATTCCATGACAGGAAAGCTGTAGAAATAAGAATGATTAATGAATGGCCAATAGCACACTAGCCAATTGAAAGATTGCTTCTAAGAATTGCTTTCAAGAGGTTATAGATGTGTGCGGTGCCTGTGGCTCAGTGGGTAAGGCACTGGCCCCATATGCTGAGGGTGCCAGGTTCAGGCCCCGCCCTGGCCAAAACTGTAATCCAAAATAGCCGGGCGTTGTGGTGGGCGCCTGTAGTCCCAGCTACTCAAGAGGCTGAGGCAAGAGAATCCCCTAAGCCCAGGAGTTGGAGGTTGCTGTGAGCTGTGTGACACCACAGCGCTCTACCAAGGGCAATAAAGTGAGACTCTGTCTCTACAAAAAAAAAAAAAAAGAGAGATTATAGATGTTCTTGAGTGTCATTAACCACTTATCTCTAAGTTTAATATAGCATATTATTATTGAGTATTTTAGACCTTTGTTGACTAGCATGATTGAATGCACAGATGAAAATAGAATTAAAGCATACAGTAAAATCAATCATATGATAATTTTATATGATGTCATAGTCAACACATTTTTATATAAAACAATTGTTTTAAAATTGTACATAAAAAAAACAAAACAAAACTATGACCAGCTGGGCAACATAGGAAGACCCTATCTCTACAACAAAATATAAAATTAAAAAAAAAATCAGGCAAGCATAACGGCAAGCACCTATAGTCTTGATGGCTTGGAAGACTAAGATGGGAGGATTGCTTGACCCTGGGAGTTTAAGGCTGCAGTAAACTATGATGGTTGCACCATTGCATGTTGGCCTGAGGTAGAGAGTGAGATTCTGTCTCAAAAAAAAAAAAAAGAAAGAAAGAAAGAAAAGAAAAGAACTATGAGATTTTAAAGAAAAAAATATTGTGGTTTTGAAATATCTCAATTTTATATTTAGATTATCGCTTCTAAATCAGAATTATTAAAAATATCATACAGCAAGATAATGCTGAATTAAGCCCTTATGAAATCAAGATTAAAAGCAAAAATTAAGCAAATAGATCTTTAAAAACTTCTACGTTCTTAAGACTACCAAAGTGTTTTTTTTGCTTATTTGTGAAATTGACAAAAGCACTAAATCAAAATTATTTAGTTTTGATTTCTGGAAACTTAAAAAAAAATTTCATGTTGAAGAACTTAATATGTGGGGCATAAACTCTGGATACACTATACAAATTAATGTAACTTCACCTCCCTAATAATAGAGAAATTATGTTATCTGGAATAAAAATTTATAAATTTACTGTTGTACTCAAATATGGGATATTAGTAACTCAGAATTTTTTGTTTTTCTTGATAGATAGGTCTAATCTAGTTCATAGACTTCCATGAATTAATAACTTCAATAAGCTTAAAGGCATTTTTCCACGGGTGTAGGGGTGGATCTTTTTTGGTCAAGGTGAGAAGGCAGAAGTATACATTTTTAAAAAGAGCTTTTATAAATTAAAAGTTATGTTTCTTTAAGCAAATAGACATTAATTATTCAAAAAAATTATACCAGAGTGTGTGTTTGTTGTAAGATATTTGTAAGAAAGAATAAACCATCTAAGTTACATGATACTGTAACTACACCCAGAGCGAGGAAGGACTTACTGTATTTTTCCACATGTTGTGGTAAACCACATACTATACAAGTAAGGGAATAACTCTAGCCACAAATATGCCTGCATATTTCCAGCTCTGTTCCTTTTAATTTATTTGAATTGCTTTCAAATAAAAAGGAAGTCTTCAGAACTCTTAAAAGAAAATCTAAGGATAAAAGTTTATCTAAGAGAAATTTCAGTTATTTATAAAGCTACTCCATGGCACACAATAATAGGAAATATATTTGGTACTTCAACAAGTGATGGGCAAAGCCCACCAGTCATTCACAGTAATGTAACTAATCAAAGATTAAAGAATCTAAAACATTTATATGTTGAAGACAGTGTTTGACTGTAGAGAAATTGATTTAGAATTCACAAAGCAAGATGACACCTTAGCAGTTAGAACTCAACAAACTATAAGCATAAATCATATGCAATGTTGTTCTACAAAATGTTAGAATTAGCGAGAAGGCAGCCGAGGAGAATACAGAAAGAACTCATTCATGTATTCATTCATCTACTCATTCATTTGGCCAATGCATTCTGCAAAGTTTCTCCATCGAGGCTCGGCTGAAGGCCTTGCGGACACCAGCAGTCAAGCAGGCAAGCTCTGGGCTCATGGAATTACCTGCTCTCAAGGTGGGAGAGGAAGGAAGTCAGATAACAAATGGACATGACAATTTCACATGATGAAGAGTTCCTTTTAGGTAGGATGCCATAGAAAGCAAGTGACAATGGAGATACGGAGTTCACTTAGGTCAGGTATAAGGAAGGGCTCACTGGGGAAAAGGGAACTTATGCTTTGTTCTACACACAGTGGGAAACCTGGGAAGTTATACAATCTGCTTTATGTTCTTGTAAAATCAATCCAGCTGAGGTGTCACAAATGGAGGGGGTGGAATGAGGAGATGTGTAAGAAGGAAGCTGGGAGACCAGTCTGGAAACTCCACAGTGGTCGAGGGAAGCAGATGGAGGTAGCTTGCAGCAGGTTGGCAGGAATGATGATGAAGAAACAGTTAATGAACTTGGGTTGTTTCCTTGGAGAAGAGCCAAGAGGATTTGAAGATGGATTATATAAAAGAGGTGAAGGGATAGAGAGTAGGGAAAAATGATAACCCTTAGTGATAAATACTAAAAATAGAAAACACTATAAATGCAGCTGAGGAAGTACTGGAAGAAAAAGTCTTGAAAGGGGTAAAATAAACTTGACCTTAGACCTTAGAACAGTGGTTCTCAACTTGTGGGCCACGACTCACAGCAACTGTATTAAAGGGTTGTGGCATTAGAAAGGTTGAGAACCACTGCCTTAGGAGATGTCTAGTTCAATCTTATACTTAAAATATCCATGCCATCAGAAGCAGATGGTCAGAAATCTCCTGATTAAACACTCCAATTCTGAGAACACCTGTGGAAACTACTTTTATTAATTGTGGTCCACATCATTCAGCTGGTCGTTGCTGAATATGAGATTATTTTGAGACCATTTGCTTTAAAAACAATATGATGCTGGGATGGCACATGTAGGGAGTAGGGCGCTGGCCCCATATACTGGGGGTGTGGGTTCAAACCCTGCTGGAAAAGTGTACCTGAAAAAAAAATGTTAATTTCAAAGTCTGAGAAATAGGCCTTCCCTTACCTGTTTCTATTTTTTGTTACTAAATTTTCTTCTAGTTTCACCTAGTTTTTATTTTTATCTATTTTTATTACCACATTTCAAAGCTGACAAAATTAAAGGAATTGGAAATAAGTCATAGGAGGACTGAGAATAAACAAAAGACAAAAGTCTTAAAGTCTTCATGAGCGTCTGGGTGGGGAAATGGAGAACAAGCTGATCAGGTATTCTACTTTTCTGTAAAGGATTAGTCAGGAAGAAATGGCATCAATTAGAAGTAGAAAATATTCTATTTTGCTATCAGGAGGAAGTTTGTAGATTTAAGAAACGAAATACTTAAATATTCTTTTGACTCTTGTAGCCCTATAAAATAAAATTAGAAAACTATTGATTCTGGGTAATTAAGACAATCTATTAAAAGCAGAGGGCTGTATGATGCTCTTCTGTTAAAATGGCTATTTGTCTACTGAGTGAATTAAAACTCTCCAATTGCCCCATGTGGTTAAGTGTGGGCTAAAGTATACCAGAAATGTTGCTCATTCCTTTTCAGGGCTATCAAGGATTTTCTTCTATTAATAGTTAACAGATGAGAACAGAAAAAGAGAGATTTACTCAGTTGTCAAACTGTCAAAATTTGTAGATCACTTTCCTAGTAAAAAATGATGATCATGTTTATAAGCTATGTGTATTAAGGTTGGGTTATAACCTGCTGGGTAAAAATATACACACCAAAAAAACAATCAAACAGCATTTCAATAATTTTATCCAAAAATTACCTAAGAAAAAGAAAAACATTGAAGGAATTTTACTACTAAGTATTAAGACTTGTTATAAAGCCAACAATGAAACAAAAGATTAATAAAAAATGTACCACATTAAGATTAGGAAGTTCTGTTAATCAAAAGACAAACCACAGATTAAGGGAAGACATTTGCAATACAAATAACTGACAAAAAATTCATATGAAAAATATGTAAAGAACTCTGAAAACTTGGCAGTCAGTAAAGAAAAAGCAGGCATTCATGAAAGGGAATGTCCAAGGGCCAGTAAGCATACAAAAAAGTGCATTCAGCCCCATTAATAATCAAGGAAATGTAAATTAAAACCACAATAAGGTACCACTACACAATCAATAGAATGGCTAAAATTATAAAACAAAAAGATAAAACCTCAACCGTAGAATGGATAAATCAGTTGTGGTATATTCATACAAAGGAGCATTAAAGTGCATGAAAACAAATTAGCTGTGATATATGCAAACACCCAGGTATCACTCACAAATATACCGTTAACTAAATAAATCCATCTACAAAAATATATGTACTATATGATTTCTCTTATATAATGTTTAATAGAGAAAACTAATGTACAGATTTAGGAGTCAGGACAATAGTTACTTTAGGCAGCAGTTCTCAACCTGTGGATCTTGACCCACAGGAACTGTATGAAAGGGTCATAGCATTAGGAAGGTTGAGAACCACTGCTTTAGGGGAATAGGGTGGCATTATCAATTGGGATGTAGCACAAGGGGGCCTTAAGAAGTACTAGTGATTTGATGTTCCTTTAATGTGTGGTGGCTATATGGAGGTTCATTTTGTGAAAATTCAGCAAACTTACATTTAAGATTTATAAATTATGTTATACTTAAATACACATCGGTATATAAATCTGTATATAAATTGCATTTCAATTTATAAAATAATTTAAATGCATGTAAATATAATGTGCATATAAGTTATTAAAAGTTAAATTAAAATTGTATCAAAAATGTACCAAGGCAAAGAATTAAAAGGCATTTTAAAAATTCCAATTATGAACATAGCCTATTACATCTTAGGAAACAAAAGTTCCATGTAAGTAAGTAAAAAAAAAAAAAATTGACAGAAGCATATTCTAAAGTGATCTCAACAGGTTGGGACAATACACAAGATCTACAGGATGAAGTTTAACAGGTATAAATATAAAATCATTCTCATATGTCTAAAGGAATAACGAATAACCTATACTTAAGTAGCCAACAGTACCTGTAAAAGAAATCCAAGGGTTATGAGTAGGGCACTTACATTGCTTAAAATATTGTCTCGATGTAACCCCTCAGTGACTCTCATTAACCTTTCCTAAAATACCTACAAAGATGCTGAAAGCAGAACAAAATGATAAAAACTGGTAGTCAACCTATTTCAAAAGGGAGACAATTTTCTGACATAATTTTGCATGAAGTATTTTAAAAAATCAATGGAATTGAATTAGAATAGCAAAAATAAAAGTTAGAATTGAGTATTTTCTCCCTCTCTTTCTTCCAATCAAAACCGAAAACAAGAGGCTGCATCATTTAGAGAATAAAATGGCCTCCTATTTGTTCTCTTCACTCTCAACAACATCTCTTTTTCTAGATCAGAGATTGAGCTGCCTGAAAAGAGAAGTAAGGAATAGCCTAGACAGAGTCTGGATGTGAACAGTCTTAGAGTTCTGTGTGCCACCAAAGACTCTTGTCAGAGAAATGGGCATTAGGTAAAGGGAGACAGACACCCGCCATATTACAGTTGAACTTCATGAAATAAAAACCTGCTAGACTTTGATAAATAAAGGCAATATCAAAAGGTAGTATGTTAACTTCTCTATGAGGGGGAGGATGGTGCTATTTAAAATGGGGTTCTAAAGGAAGCTGCTCCAAAGAGGTCCTCTTTGAGCTGAAATCTGGATGACACATAGAGCCAGCCAGGTGTGTGGTTGGTACAGGCAGAAGAAAAACTAGCACAAACGCAGGAATAAACTCAGAATGCTTAAAGAACAGAAAGAAAGTTAATACAAGTTTTTTCTTTGAAACTCTGCTAATCATGCTTAAAGATAACCTGCTACCATTTCTGCTTCATTTTTTAAACTCTAATTTGCCAGCAGATACACTTTTTTCCTAGTTTGATGTCATTTGTACATTTAATAAGCCTGTATGCTATTTTTCAGCCAGGCTATTATTAATATTTCGAATAGGATTAAATAAAAATCAACTCAAAGACAGAATCAGTTCAAGATCCTGTGTCAGCATCACTCATAGAGAGAATCAGTTCAAGATCCTGTTTCAGCATCACTCAAAGAGAGAATCAGTTCAAGAACCTATTTCATGCATTAATTATCAGTTTGGGAGAGAGTTCACAAACCTATGTAGGTACACAATTCTTCTGGTTGCCATTATTAATAATTGTAGTAATAATAACTGCCATTTATGACCACTTAATATATGAGGGAATGAGGTTGGATTTTTCATAGTCCTCAAAACAACCTTCAAAGTACTGTGTATGAAAGGAACTTGGGCCAGAGAGAGGTAGATGAATTAATTGACCCAGGACCAGAACCAGGAAGTGGAGCAGTCAGTACTCAGATGTGTATCCGAGTCTCACTACATGTGCTAGAGTTTCCCAGGGATTGATGAGAAAAATGACTTCTTTCCTAGGGGCTAATGTTCCCCAAGCTTGTCTTGATCTAGGCTACATCAACCACCCATAGTTTCAATGCTCATATGTCCTCTAACAATTGTTAAACTACGTCGTTATCATCAGGTCTCTCTTTGTGTAGAATTTTCCTTCCCTTTTTCTCATCTCTTAATTATATTTTTCTAAGACATTTGAAACTTCTTTTGCTTGTACTCCAATAATACTCCTATCCTTGCCCCATGACCTAGTTAATTTGAGAACTGACCACCACTCTTTTTTTTTTCTGAATTTCAGATTGATATAAGAGTACAAATGATTAGGTTACATTATTTGTGTTTGTTAGGTAAAGTCCAAGTTGTAGGTGAGCCCTCCACTGGGGAGTTGTGTCATATACCCTTAGATTGTGCCCCTTAGGTGATAACACACATTCCCTCTCCCTCCCCCATCCCATTATTCTCTTATCAGTTTCATTGAGGTTAATTACCACCACTTCTTTTCAGCTCATTCAGGACGGATGTGAACTTTCCATTTCCAGTCCCTTTCCTCTGTTCTGTTGTCCACATGGCAGTCAGAGACAGCCATACATCCTTTGAATCAGTCTTTTTCCATAAATATAAATGTCTTCAATGGCTCCCTACCATCTTTAGCATAAAGGAAGGATGAGTAAGTGGATGGTTTCTGAAATTTTGGATATCTCTCTTTAGCTTCTGGCATCCTTCCCTTTCTACTCAAATTCTAAAAAAATCACCAGTAGAGTTTCTAAAATAGAATTTTCTTGGTCTTTTAATAACTTGAATTTTGGGAAATGAACCTGGGTCAGAACGAGAGTGAGACAAATGTGATGCCCTGTGCACAAAATTTAAAGGGGTCTCAGTCTCGGGGTAGTGCAAATGCCACCTCTCAGAGGAAGGGGAAAGTGGATAGACCTAACAAAAAGGGCAAACAAAGTCAATCTATTTGTGTTCCAAGTAAGTGCTCACTAAAGAGTGACCTCAGCAGAGATGGATTTAATATCAAGTGTTGTGAATGACCCTTTCTGTGGATACCAGCCTGGCTCACTCGCCAGCCACTCTTGTTATCATCCCATGGGCTCATAAACAAAGAACATGTCCACCGTGGCAGGAAGGAAGGACGTACACAGCCTCAGCAACTTTGGCTTTCACTCACCAAGGCTGACCTGCCGAGCGCCCACCTGCCAGCAGTGGAGAACAAACTGCCAGCATAATGCTCCACTCCCCACAGTGGAGGCAGGTGGATAACAAGGCACCACTTCCATCATGCAAGGGGCTGTCCATCTAGGGATCACAGGTTGGAAATGTCCTACTATCATCCCCAGTGATCCGAGAGAAAAGTTTGTGTTTCTGTTCCTGCAACTTTAGACTGTGCTTATGTAGAGTTCTTAATTCAATTCCAAAATAAGGAAAACTTCCACCAGAAGCCACAATTCCACTGACCTGGAAGTTCAGACTGTCACCTTGCCACTTTGGGATCCTCAAGCCAGTGAACCAACAGTTAAAGAAGATAGTTACAATATTGGCTGGGATGATTGATGACAGACAACTGAGGGACCCTTAGGTTGCTGCTCCACAGTGGGGTAGGGAGTGGTATGTCTGGAATGGGGGAAATTCTCTGGGACACTATTTCACACTTGCATGTTCTGAGATTGAGTCAACAGAAATGATAAAAACCCAGTTCTGCTAATGAACAAACCCTTCCTTTCCACTAGAAGTTTGGTTTACTCACCAGGTATGGAATCACTCCCAGCTGAGCTGCTCCCTGAGAGCAAAGGAAACATAGAATGGGTAGTAGAAGAATTTAGTTACAAATACCAGCTAGGACCATGTGACCAGTTGGAGAACTGAGTCCTGTAATAGCTGTGAATATTTATTCCTTATTTTTATAGGAATGTTTGTATGTTTACCAATTTTTTTTCTTCTCTTTTCCCAATGTCCTCCTGTCTAACATATGTTACTAATAATTGACTTTATATCTCAATATTTAAGTTACAGGATATCAAATAAGGAGTGTGACTTCGCGGGAAGATGAATACGCAACCTAAGAAAAGGAAGACTCTTTGACGTCCACTTTTGGGGAACGAGTTGAATTATTTTTGTTGTTTGTCTCATGACTGGTGGAAATGTCATTTTATTACCATTATTTCTGTTTGGAAATTATATATGTTTTAAAGAGGTGTGTGTGTACGGGTGGCAAGCTGACAAAGAGTGGACTGGGGTGATTTTGTAATGTGTCAACTTGTCCAGGATGGACTGATACCCAGAATTCCCCTGCCTATGTATTTCCATTAGAATGGATCACAAGGGACATTTTCATGTAAGATTTGGAAAACAGAAATAAAGAAGCAGCTGGTTTATAAATGTGCTTGAGAGGTTGGAGCAGACACCTGTTACAGCTCACACCCATTGTTGCTGCCTATCAGCTGGCGCCTCATTGACATGGGCAATACCTAGGCATGCGACTGCTCCATTTTCCATTGAATCACCCATCAGCTTCTACTGCAGAGCCAGGTTTGTGTTGATCTCTGTGAGACACAAGGTGTCAGCTTCTTCTCTAGGATACAATTCAGTAGGGGGAAGGTAGTGAGAACTGGCAGAAATCCAGTTTGTCCTTAAAGTGCCCACTTGTCTCTGCTCTATCCATCTCCCCTAAGATTGTAATACTCTAGTCACATTGGACTTCTGCAATTATAAGAGATAAAATACAATGGACAAGATAACAAATGTTAGTGGTATATATTGAGCATCCAAATTTTAATAGTTTTTTCCTTTCTTAAAATGTATACACGTTTTTGGTACCCTCTACGTTAGATAAAAAACTTACACCCAAAATGTATAAAGAATTGTTATTTGTGCATAACTAAGAATAAAGGAAAAACTCAATTAAATAAGACTTGAATGTACAGCCCTAAACAGATGATATTCATATTAAAAGATGCCCAATATCATTAATCATAAGGTAAATGTAATTTGAAACAATAATGAAATGCCACTATATGCCTCAGTGACTGGCTAAAATGTAAAGACTGATCATACTAAGCCTTGGTGGAGGCACTGAACAACTGGAACTCTCATACAGTGCTAGTGGGAATGTATAATAAATTCGACAGGAATTCAAAAATGTTTGGAAACAATTTAGAACTTTCTTGAAAAAGTTAAAACATACTGTCATTCTAACTTTAGGTTATTACCTAAGAAAAACAAAAGCATATGTTCTCACAAAGCCTTGTGTATAACTTCATTTGTAATAGGCCAAACTGAAAACAAACCCAAGAGTCTGCCAGCAGTTGGATAGATAAACAAATCACGGTATGTCTGTGCAGCAGAATACAGCTGGGCAATCCAAGGGAGTGAAGTACTGATTCACATAACAACGTCAATGACTCTCACACTCACTACAGCATCTTAACTGCAGGAAGCCAGGCCCCCGAAGATTCTATTTATATGAAAGCCTGGAACATGCAGACAATCTATAGGTTTAGTAGGCAGGATAATGGTTTCCCAGGTGAGGAGTCTAGGGAGAGATGGATTGCAAAGAGATATGGAGATACTTTTGTAAGGGATGAAAATATTCTTTATATCAATTTTGGCAATAATTTTAAGGGTATATACATATGTAAAAACTCAGGAAATTGAATTTTTGAGACAGAGACTCACTCTATCACCTGGGTAGGGTGCCATGGTGTCATAACTCACCAGCAACCTCAAACTCTTGGGCTTACGTGATCCTCTTGCCTCAGCCTCCCGAGTAGCTGGGACTACAGGAACCTACCACAGTGCCCGGCTGGTTTTTCCAGTTTTAGTAGAGATGGAAACGGGTCTCACTCTTGCTCAGGTTGGTCTGGCAACTCCTAAGCTGAAGGGTTCTCCCACCTCAGCCTCCTAGAGTGCTAGGGTTAGAGCCGTGAGCCATAGTACTCAGCCTCAAATTATATATTTTAAATATGTGGAGTTTATTACATGTCAATATACCATAATAGCTTTTAAAACAAAACAAAAGAAAAAAATTTACCTAAAGAAGTTAATACTGATCTCACATAACTTCTGATGCTTTCCGTGTGTTTATATTAAACACATATTGATATGTGTTTTACCCTTCTTTCTAGCCCTGTGCAGGTCATCTTACTCTCTTTCCTGCCATGAAGAGGGGCATATGAGTCAAGCCAAGCCACTGTGTGGCTTTCTTAAGATTAAGCTGGAGCAGGTAGAAAAGACTATTTCTCTCTGCCGCAGCGCCCTGGGGATAGGAGCTCAGGGCAGCTAGGAGCCTTGTTCCCTACAATGTGGAAGATGTCTGTCTGCACTTAAAAGAAAGCTGGGGCACAGAAAGAAAACGTGAAAGGGGGGACAGAAAAAGGAGAGTGTTATGAAGGGAGGAAAGAAGACCGGAAGCAAGAGAGGGAGGGATGGGGGTGAGGAGAGTTGCCGGGTGTAGTTGCCCCAGGCCAGCTTCTCCTCTGCCCTTTCTGCAGTATAAATTATCAGAGCCAGGAAACGTCCCTCTGGTTGAAGATGACTTAGGTTTCAGTCATTTCCAACAGAAAGAGGCTTGTCTAGAGCATACAGCGGTACAATGTGTATTTCGTACTGTTCTTTTAAACCGGAGTGAGCGTTAGATCTGTGTTGCTCTCTTTGCCTGCTGTGTTCCTGTAGTTTAGAAAGTAGCTTTTTGTGGTCCAGATTCGGTACATAAAAGATAAGATCCTTCAGCATGCATTTCTTTGAGAACTTTTCTCTCTTCTCGTGCCTGGAGTATTTTTTCCTCATGTTTCTGTGCCTTGTAGGATATGGGCTATATTTTTACCTGGCAGTTTCAGTCTCTGTTGGGTAATAGAGATGTAAGTTTTAAGTGAATGAGTAAGCTAGGGAGAGATGGTGGCGGTAAATCAAAATGTGCTCCTAATTCCCTCTTCTCAACCACACTGTACTGGAGTATACCCATGGTTCTGTTTCTCCATGGAGCCCTGTTAATGAAGTAAGTACTAAGAATTTGCCATGGACTCTGGCGTGTTGTGTGCCAATCTTAGTTTCTAATGCAGATATAAGCCTTTGTGTATTTTTGCATATTATCTGGAGATATTAATGGAAATTTGAAAAAAGATGGGCCAAGTGGTGCTTGGGTCCTTCCTTGGTAAGAGAGAAGCCTTAGTCTTTTAAGATATAAGTTATTCCCTGTTTCCATCAGACTTGCAAGTCTGGAAACATTTATAGCTTTCTGCCGATGTTTTTCTGATATAGAAACCCAAAGGTATGAATTTCTGGACAGAGAGCTAGCCCAATATCCCCCAAAGTACTTGGTCTACTGATTGTATAAATTTGGCCCTGTTTTCAAAAGGTCAGAGGGTGGAAGATATAGAAAGGACTAGTATTTGAGAAGGCTCTGGACAGCAAGTCAGGGGAAATCATCCAGCAAACTAGACGTGGAGTTTTCCCACATACAGAATCTTTTCCCCACGTCCTCCCGTGACAGATATTGGTTAGGTTGCAAGTAATACCTGGACAGAGGGTAAGAGAGTATGAGAAAAATCATAGAAGAGGTAAATTCCCAATTAGGACATAGCCTAAGCTTTACGCCATGTTTCTGTAAGTGTGTTGTTTTATACCTCTCCAAAAGGAGTAAACAGATGTAGTTAGAAGCAAATGGTGCTTTCAGAGCTCAGCTGCTCACAGAGCACAGTGAAATTTGAGTCTGAGAAACCTACCTGCTGATGCTACCACCCTCAGGGCTCTGAGAATTGTACTTGAATTCCATCCCTATTCTTCAAACTTAGGAATAAGGAAATCATATAATTTCTAGTCAGAATATTTTCTATAAATACTGAAATATTTTTTCCTGTATGATCTCTCATAAAAATCTGCTTTTCATAGTGCACATTTGGTGAATCACCGTGTTGCCGGCCATTGGGTTTGTCCTTGTAGCATTATGGATTTCTTGTGTTTGTGCTCTGAGAATTTACTTTGAAGAATGAATTTGTAAATGAGCAGTATTTATACCCTTTTAAATTCGGAACATGAAAGCATACACAACCAATTTTTATTCTTTGTTAATTCTTCTACTTTCATATACCTTCAACTAAGTCAAGGGAATATGACATATAATTAATAATGTATGTTAAACTTCTTAAAATTTTAAACAGATGTGCATAAAATACATTAAGCAGTAATTAAATTCAGGCCAGCAAGATGGAAACCTTCACAGACTCTAAAATAATTATAGGTAAATTTACTAGGGAATTTTGAATATAAATTTTAATTGGCTTATTAATGTTTCTACTCACTATTTATTGTGTGGCTTAAAAATTATACTGTACCTTGCTGATGTTTTAGAAAGCTATTATTTATATGATTTATTTAAAAAAGAAAGTAAGAAAACTGTACTGCTAATCCTCACCATTCAGTCATAAATCTTTACTGTTTTGCAATAAAAATGCATTTCCCATAATGCTGAACATCCTTTCCACTGCATTTTATTCTCTTGGTCTTTAACCTCTCTACATTCTTAACATTATGATATATGTCCTCAAATGAACCAGATGTTCTTTATACTCTGAAAGGGAGAACACATTAAATTGTGTTTTCTGGTATCTCTAGGGATTTATTTTTTCAAACATTATAAATGCCAACCATTTTTGACATTTATTTATTTATTTATTTAATCAGAGCAGAACTTTATTTTTTTTGGAGAGACAGAGTCTGACTTTCTCACCCCTCGGTAGAGTGCCGAGGCGTCACACAGCTCGCAGCAACCTCCAACTCCCGGGCTTAGGTGATTCTCTTTCCTCAGCCTCCCGAGTAACTGGGACTACAGGTGTCCGCCACAACGCCCAGCTGTTTTTCTGTTTTGCAGTTCGGCCGAGGCTGGGTTTGAACTCGCTACCTTCGATATATGGGGCTGGTGCCCTACTCGATGAGCCACAGGTGCCGCCCCAGGGCAGAACTTTATGAAGAGATAGCATCTGTGTCGGTGGGCACCAGGGCAGCAATGTCGTACATGTGGTGTTTCCTCGGAGTCTTGCCTCTGCTTGCTTTCCAACATTTAACAACTTATTCTGGACAGACTGTCTTGAATCTATCTGGAAAAACTTACAAAATGATGCAAAAACATTCTCTTTACTCAGAGTTAACAATTGAGCAATACAAAAAGTTTGCTATGTGGAGGGGGGATAAGAATATATTCAAAGAAAGCATGTATATGCATGCAAAAGAATTCAAGTGGTCCCACTAAGATTATTTTTATCTACAAATTATTTTTATAGAGATATATACATTCATAGAATTCTCAACATTACTCACCATGTGCGTTAGCTTCTTATAGATACTGGATGAGTGTGCAGAGTTCTTAACCATGAACCAGAACTTGTACTAAAAATATGTTTGTGTATACTTACTTTCTTCATGGGGTGCATGTCATTTAAGACCTAGAAAATGGAAGACCAGATCAGGCGGGTAAGGAGGGGGGTGAGCCAGGGAAGATGGAGCCCTAAAGGCCATGGAAAGCCCTTGGTTTGCATTCTGGATGAGAAAGGAAGGCCCAAGAGAATTTCTATCAGAGGAGCAAGATGAGTGTGGCTTTGACCTTGCATTTTCACAGGAGCACTCTGAATTGGGGTTTTCCCTTCCCCCACCCAATTTAGTCAATCTGGATGACTGTAACAAAAATACCAAAGACTGGGTGGCTTAACCCACACACATTAAGTCTGCCCTGGGGGTCCAGTGTGCTCGGGTGCTGGTGAGGGCTTCTTCCTGGCTTGCAGACAGCTTCCTCTTCCCTGTGTCCTTACTTGGCAGCAAGAGAGCTCTAGTGTTTTGCTCTTCCAGGGACATGAACCTCATCAGCGGATGCAGGAGACACCTTAAAAGAAACACTTTGGTAATAAGGGGGTGGGGAAGGAATTGGTCTCTCATTAAAAACACAAGAGCACAAGAGAACAGACATCATTGCTTGGCAGTCTGCAAGCAATGATCCCTTCTATAAATAGCCACGGGAGAAGATTAGTCGGGGGTCCTACTAAAACTGACTGCTGCACCTGTGAGGCACTCTGGCACCTCTGACCTGAGACAACTGGGTCCTCCCGATGGGGAGCCCTACCTAACCGAGACAACAGGCTCCCCAGAACTTATGGGGAGTCATACCCTGAGCAAGCTTGCACAGCGGTCTGCGTCCTGGCAGTTTCATGGGTTGGGGTCAAAGACCCAGTGTCCCAGCTCCGACAAGGGGGGCTCCATCATACCACCTCCCCTAAATCTAATCACCTTCCAAAGCCCCATCGCCTAATGCCATGTTATTGGGGCTTAGAATGTGAATTTGGGGAGGAGGCACAGACGTGCAGTCCATAATGGCCCTCCCATTTTAAAATTACAGAACTATCTCAAAATTATTCTTTTGATAATTCGGTTCTTTTATGTGGAAAACCTGCTTCATCTTCTAGCACATACCAATATATTAAATAATTTTGAAATATCATTTCCTGAGGGGTATCAGTACTCTATCAGTGGAGTAATAACGTTTAGCATTATGAATTTATCCAATACAGAATTTGTTCTCAATGAATATTTTAATATTTACGTATGGTCCTGGAATATCAAAGTAAAAACTTCACTCTTAAGATTCCCAGATATGGTTGTTCAAAATCATTTTTCTTAATCAGGTAAATAAAACATTTTACTTTGATACAGTGCATTAATTTTGGGGCGACAGTCTGCATAGGTAAATAAAAATTCTACAAAGAAAAATAATAATTTCTCTCTAGTGACAAGATGCCTTTATGAGAAATTCTTAGATATGTGGTACTGCTACTAAATCATAGTCATCAGAATTTGAGTTCCAGTGAAAGTGAATTTCAGGTCCTTCATGGTAAGGATTAGAAAGCAAAAGACTTCAAACTGGAAATAGAATAAAGAATGACAGTGGAGGAGTGGGTTTTCAAGCAAAAAGGGAAGGAAAGACATGAGGACATTTACCTTTTCTATGAAATGCTCTCTATTCTCTTTGCTCTCTCATTTTTGTGGATTCTCTTCCTTGGCAGGGCTTTTTTTTTTTTTTAAACAAAAAATAGTTGTATTGTGATAAAGGTCACATGCCATATAACTCTCCCATGTAAAACATGTAATTCAATGGCTTTTGGAACAGTCATGGAGTTTTCTTGCCTAATGTTAAGTGCCACTCAATCTGGTCCAAGTTCACCATTAGTTCTTTTCACCTCTCCCTGTCCTCAACTCAGCATCTTTAAACCTGACCCAGCTCTGTTCTTTCTCCTGTGAGTGACTCAGTTGATGGCATTGTCTGTACTAGCAAGCATGGATTAGGTAGATGCAGTGTTTCTCTTCTCATCATGTGGCAAATCCAGTTGATGCGACCTCTGCAAAGCCTCTCACGTTTCTCCCCTCCTAACCCCATCCATTTCCAACCATGTGTCAGGCCTCCTGAGTTTTCAGTTGGATCATTACAAATGTCTGCCATTTGTGTTCTCACCAACCAACCTGTCCCCATTTTATCTACTCTTGTCTTGGGCCTCATCAAACCCAACTCTGGCCTTCTTTCTCTCTTTTTTGAACCTTTGACATCGTCCAGTGACTACAAGGTAGATCCAGATTCATGAGCTTATTATCCAGTTCCTTCCCCATCAGGCCTCAATCTATATTTCCTATCTCATTTCCTGCCCCTTCCCTCTTCAAACATCCTAAAATTTCCAGCCGCTGTGTTTCAAACTACCAGGCCTCAGTGTACTTCTGCATGTGAGCATATAATTTTCTTGGTACAAGGACTGACTCTTTTCTCTCTTTTCTGCCTGGGGAATTCTTCCAAGTTTTTCAAATACCAAAGATGACAACAGCTTAGTGAAACCTTTCCTGAATGCCCAGACTATATTCCCAGATCCTTCAAACTGCCACTGCACTCTATATAAATTTTTGTTTCTGTGTGGACATTACAGGGCAATAATTTGAACCGTGTATGTTTCAATTGCAGGGAGGTGGGTAGTTTTCAGGACTGGAACCTTTCCTGTGTAACTCGGTGCTTTATACTGGTCTCAGTTCATATTAGGACTTTATATATAATGCTGTGCGGGCAGAGGTCAGAATCCTGTCCAAGTACATCTTCACTACAGGTGACAATGCACTCATTGGGAACTGGCTGGGCAACCTCTTTGGGACTGGTCTGATAGGGGATTTTCAACTCTATGTTGGTTTCTAATTTCTTCAATATTTAAAAATAGTCAGGCATGGTGGCTCACGCCTGTAATCCTCTGGGAGGCTAAGGTAGGAGAATCTCCTGAGCTCAGGAGTTCGAGGCCAGTCTGAGTAAGAGCTAGACCCTGTCTCTACTAAAAATAGATAAAACTAGCTGGGCATTGTGGCAGATTCCTGCAGTCCCAGCTGGTCAGGAGGCTGAAGCAAGAGGATCACTCAAGCCCAAGAGTTTGAGGTTGCTGTGAGCTATGTTGATGCCATGGCACAGTACCCAGGGTGACAGAGTGAGACTCTGTCTCAAAAATACATACATACAATACAATACAATACAACACAATAAAAGTAGTCTTACCACTAAGCAGAAAGCAAAGCATCAGTTCTGTTTTTCAGACTAAAGCAGTTTAGACCTAGCTGAGAAGGAGGTTCTTCCAATTCTTGGGACACTAAATGCCACCAAGTTCCTCTGTCCTTTCAGCCAGAGAGACGAGTGAGAAGCAAGAAGGAAAAGAGAAAAAGTTGGAAAATAATACTAAAAGTAAGGTAACTTTTAGTAAGTTTATTGAAGGTTTGGAAAATAATAGAGATGAAGAAGGAATAGTGACAAGCTATGAATGTGACATTAGAGTTTGAGCATTATTAGATTTTAAAAATCTATTCCTCAGTCATTGCTTATAATTTACTAACTAGATGGTATTCTTTGCTTTTTACGATTTTTAACCTTTACATCTATGCTGCCTCGATGAAGAAGAATTAGAACTTTAATGACTCAGATTTATGACAGGAGATTGCAGTTGATAAAGGTTGGGGTGCCCGGCCCCTCATGTATATTTCTGGGGGATGTCCCCTTCCCCCACATAGCCCTTTATTCCCAGGTGGGTTTTTATTTAATCATATGACCCTGCCTGAATTGTTTCCCTACTTGCCCTTGGACGGAAATTTATGAGGACCCCAAGTTTCAGCCAATCCACATTCATTGACTAAAACTCTGACTAAATAATAATAAGTTGAAGCAATCAGACTTTGAATCTTTTGAAATAAGCCACTCAGAGGAAATTGCCATCAGCCATACAGAGACGATTTGCACGGGTCAGGCATCACAAACAAGTTCAAGCAGAAGCTATGAAGAAATGGGTACATTTGGAGAAAAGCACAGTGGGCATAAAGCAGGCCAGGTCTGAGAACGGGAGGGAGAACAGCTTTGTCTTTCATTGCAGCCATACTGAATATCCTTAAAATAACCCCACCCCAATCCTGTTTTCTTGAGCTGATCTCTGTTCCTTGTAACTTACAGGCCTTGCTGAAACATCAATTGTCTAGTATATTTTCTATGTTTTTTAGTGTGATGAAATAAATAAGGAACATTTTCTCCAAATCCAATCTCCTTTGAAAAACATTCTTGCAGTATTCCTTGGCTCAGCCACACACCTGTTCTGTGGTCTCCTACGATGTGTCAGGTGGTGTGCCAGTCAGAGGGCAAGTCCCACTTAATTCTGAACATGTGTATGTATTCTCAAATCAAAACGAATCTCTTTTTGTTTATTCCAGCAACAATTACAAGCCTGTGGCTGTATATCCCTGTGACGGCATCCACAGGCAACATCACTTCTTGGGTTACAGAAGCAGAACCTAATCTTGTTTGAGGGTAGCCATCCCAGGTAAAGCCATATAGAGCCTTGCCAGGCATATCAGACGTTGCTCCTGGTAATTATGAAGTAGGGTGAATAAAGGCCAACCAAAGGTAACAGGTTCTAATCCCTGTAATCTGTGAATGTTACTTTATAAGGAAAAAAGTTCTTCTCAGAGGTGATTAAATTAAGAATCTTGACCTGGAAAATTGTCCTGCATTATCTAAGTGACCTCTAAATCCAGTCACGAGTGTTTTCTTTTTTAAGAGAGAAGCAGAGGCAAATGACACACACAGAAGAGGAGGCAGCAACATGGCCACTGAGACAAAACAAAAGTGATGCAGCCACAAGCCAAGGGATGCTGGCAGATAACAGTAGCTGGAGAAGGCAAGGACCAGCTACTGTCCTAGAGTCTCTGGGGGAAAACTGCCCCTGGTGACACCATGACTTTGGTCGAGTGAAACTGACTTCAGAGTTTTGGCCTACAGACTGTGAGAGAATAAATTCCTGTTGTTTCGAGCCACCAAGTATGTGTTCATTTTTTACGAGTACTTTGTTACTCAGGTGATGGGATTGCCTCTCTTCAGAAATCAGAAATGGGAAATTTTAGTCATGTGGAGAGATTAAGAGAAGCTTTTGCTCCATTGGGCTTGTGTGGACGTAGCAGTTTTTATGAGCACAGGATGCTGCTTGTACCCCAAGTGTCAAAGACTGTACGCTGTCTCTTAAATTATAGTTGAAGAATCATAATGTAGCTCAGGCTTCTTTCATTCTGTAAGGACTTAGGAGCACCTTAGATCTATGGAGATCCTTTTGGATTCATGTTCTCTGTTAGATGCTCATAAACTTGAATTATAATCTGGGAGACTTTGGTATAAAAAACATTTTCAACAGAACTTGTGTGTGCAAGGCACCAACTCTGCACAGGTGACCACTGCAGGCTGGCACTGTGGCTGTTGGAGAGGTGACATTTGGAAGTCTCTTGCACAATGTACGTGTGCGGGTTTGTTATTTGCTCTCCAGGAGAACAATTACTGGAAATGATGAAGTAAGACATACCGCGCTCTTCCTGATTGCTGACATTGCATTATTAAATATAATATTTGTTTTATGTGGTCATTATATGCTTTCTCCTAGTTCTAGTTTGCTAGGTATTTAAACATTTTTTTTATCAGTTTTAAACCTATTAAAATATTTTATAGGTTTTAAATTTTATCAAATGACTTCTGAATTTCTTTTTTTTTTTTTTGCAGTTTTTGGCCAGTGCGCCGGGTTTGAACCCACCACCTCTGGCATATGGGGCTAGCGCCTTACTCCTTTGAGCCATAGGTTCAGCCCCTTTTCTGAATTTCTTGAGAGTAATATCTGATTTTATTCTCTTAATCTATTAAACTGCTGAAATATTTTAATAAATTTTCTAATGTTAAACCAGTTCTGAATTCTTGGACTATAACACTTTGATATGATTGATTGTATTTTTATATATATTTCTGGGATTCATTTGGCCAATAGATATTTTTGAGTCCATGTACATGAGTAAACTGGTTTATAATTTACTCTTCATTTTTTTCTTATATAACTTTGCCATAAATGTAATGAATTTCAGAGTTCTCCTTCTTTTTCTCTTCTCTGGAAGATTTGGTATAAAACTTAAATAATCCATAAGGGAAGTGAGTTCGATGTACTCTTTGTGGGAAGATTGTTAACTACTAATTCAATTTCTTTAAATCTTATGGGGCTTTTTAGGTTTTGTATTTCTCTCTTCACCAGTCTTGTTAAATGATCTTTTCCAGAATCTATTTATTTTTATCTAAGTTTTAAATTCAATCTGTATAAAGCCATTATATTTTTCTCATATTATCTTTTTGATCTCTAGTAGTTCTGTGTTATGTCCCATTCTTCCATCATTAGAATACTGGTTGAAATGTGGTTCCTCACTCCTGTAATTCCAGTACTTTGAGAGGCCCGGGCAAGAGGATCACTTGCAATCAGGAGTTTGAGGCCAGGCTGGATGAAAGCAAAGCAAGACCTTTATCTGTACCAAAAAAAAAAAAAAGTAAAATTATTAGCTGGGACATTGGCACATACTTGTTGTCCCAGCTATTTGGGAGATTGAGGCAGAAAAATCCCTTGAGCCCAAGATTTTCCAGGTTGCAGTGAGTTATGATTGCACCATTGAATTCTAGCTTGGGCAACAGACTCTGTTTCAAAAGAAAAACAAAACAAAACAAAACAAAAATGTAAGTGTAAATGTCCATGTGCCATCTCTTTTTCTCTGGATTAGATTCAGCAGAGACTTTTATTTCGTATGGCCTTTTCATGTAACCAATTTGGGGCCATGTTGATGCTGATTATGATATAGTCAAACTCTCTTCTTTCACTTCTGCTCTCATTTTTACCATCTCATTACTTTCATTTTCTGTGGATCATTTTTCTCTAATGTCTTAACCTTGACAATTAACTCATTAAATTTCAGAGTTTAATCTTTTTAAGAATTTGAGCTATATATTTCTCCTTAAGTGTTATAAGGTATATCCTGCAAGCTTTGACATACAGTATTTTCATACTTTTAGGTATTTTCTAATTCCCTGTAGTATATATTCTTTAATAAATTCATTATCTAAATTATAATTTTAATTTTTCATGCCTATTTATAATTTTTTAAAATTGTCCCTTCATTTTTTTTTTCAACATCTCTGTAGCGCAAATGATACTGAATGTGGTCATCATTTAAAGTAATCTTTAAAACCTCCCTGTGTGTAAAAAGGATGTGTGTATTCTCTAAAGCATTGGGAAAGCTTTCTAACTGAATCTATTAAATAAAATATTTTATCTAGATTGTGAATAATCTTTACTCTTGTAAGTGACGAGAGGCCATGTCATGCATAGATTCTTTTTTACTTCTTAGAGTTGTGTTTCTCTACATGTTTTCTTTAGAATAACAGCTGCATTAGAATCTCCAGGGTGCTTGCTGACTATTCAAATAGATAAGAAATGCTCCCCAAAGATTCCAATTTTAAATCTAGGAGTCTAGGAAAAGGAATCTTCATTTTAAGATTATTTTTTAAGGTTTGAGAATCAATGCTATATAACTAGTCCAGTAGAAGATGGTCATGTAATACCATTGAACTATTTTTCTTGTTTATCTTTACTCCAGTATCTAACCAATCTAGTATAGATTTTTCTAGTTTATCTTTACTCCAACATCTAGTATAAAGTGATCAGATACTACCCATTATGAATAATGTTGAGGGATGGGTAAATTCACATCTATCTGGGTGAAGGGCATACTTATAATTTTGACTCAATCTGTGAAAAAATGAAGTATGTAAATAAAACATACTCCCCAACATTCAGAAATTAAAAAAAGTACAATGGATAGTTTTTCAAAAATTGTATTTTTTTAAACATTTATTTCAAGTTAGTAAATGTCAGGGTCCTAAAAAATAGTATCTACCTTAAAAGTGATAGGTAATCCTCAAGGAACTCAAATTAGACCTCCCATTTGATCCTGTAATCCCATTACTGGGTACCCACCCAGAAGAAAAAAATTCCTTTTATCATGAGGACATTTGCACTAGACTGTTTATCGCAGCTCAATTTACAGCCAAATGTGGAAAAAACCTAAATGTACACTAATCCAGGAATGGATTAACAAGCTGTGGTATATGTATACCATGGAACACTATTCAGTCATTAAAAGAGATGGAGGCTTTACACCTGTTATATTAACCTGGATGGAGGTGGAACACATTCTTCTTAGTCAAGCATCCATAGAATGGAGAAGCAAGAATCCGATGTACTAAATTCTAATATGAAGGCAGTAGATGCTCTAATACGTGGCTGAGGATGGAGGAATGAGTGAGAAGGGGGAGAGGATGACGGAAGTTGGGGGGGTAACAGTGTAAGGCACACCTCT
>CAUYON010138889.1:0-16231 GCA_963573935.1 Arctocebus calabarensis
CTGGGGCCCCAGGCAACACTCAAGAAACCCCACACTCCTGCCCAAGTTCTCCCAAGGCAGTTCAACCAAGTGCCAAGTCCAAAAGAAACCCAAAGGGCTCACAGCCAAGGGCCTTCCAGCCTGCAGTCCCACTGCTGCCCCACCCACAGCCACCGACGGGATTAGACCGAATGAACAGATGCAAGCACTTGCCCAATCTCCGCCGCTTTAGCCTTCCTCAGGGTGTCCAGAAGCCTCACACTGTCTCCGTGTGTCCCCAAAGGGAAGTTTCTGGGCAGATCCTGCCTGTTAGAGATGCCTGAAGTCCTCTCTCCCCAATCTCACTATGCCCAATTGCAAAGAAGCTGTTACTCAGCTACCATCTTGCTCCACCCTCCTGTTTGTAAGAGAAATCAATGAGTGGCAAGAAAGAAAGAAAAATCTAAGAATATTGATGTGAAAAGGTTTGAATTTGGGCAAAATATAATAATTTAATCTCTCCAGGGAATGAAATATTGCTTCCTTGATGGGGGAGAATAAACTAAACATAAAATGCCAACCCTCCTAACCGCTGAATAGCCCCCCCCACACACTTACGCTCCCAGAGAATACTTCAATACTGAGTTACCAGCTGAGATGAGATGGGAGGGCAAACTCATCTCATTATATTCCTTTCCTTTTGCTTGCTTATATACAACAACTAATCAGAATTAAAATTAAAATAGAGATCATAATGTTACTGGAGTTTCTTTCTTCCCTAGGTGCTTGGTCTCAGGGATTTGAAGAATGAACGTGAGGACCACAGATCAGTGGTAAGACAGGATTTATTATACAGAACAGAATACAGAAAAAACACCAGAGATTTGGCAGAGGGAAAGACTAGAGTCGAAAAACTCTTTTTCTGGATCCTTCGTCTAGGAGTATATATATACAGAGAGAGAAAGAGCGCTTAATAAATGAATGGGCACAATCCCTTCCCTTGGGGCAAGGTCAATGAATGTGTTGACAAATGAACAGATATAGTCCTCTCCACTCCAACTTACAGTAAAATATCAGTGCGGTCCCTTCATGAAATTTCCCAATCCTAGAAGATGTAAATGAAATTGACCAGGCCTAGGAAATGCGGAATTCCCTTTCTAGCCCTGAAGGAAGGAACCCTGCATCAGGGCCACTCCTAGCCCCAGAAGCTGTCAGTGCACCCCAGAGGGCAGCCTCACACCTGTAGCACTGCACCCTGACACAAGGGGAAAGTAGAGGTGTCTCAGGCAGCGCAGGCTGTACCATGGTCCCCCTCAACTAACTAGCGACCCACAGCTTCTCTTGAGGTTGCCCCTCTCTGCTGCACTTGGTTTTACATCCCTCACCTCCCTACATCCTGCTACACCAACATCCCTGGGTGAAGATGCAGAAGGAGAGTCAAGTCCTTCCATCTGGACTGGTGCAGGCGAAGCTGGGGTGCCATCCACCCTGTATCCAAAAAAGTGATAGAGATATTTAGTATGACAATGAGATACCAAATGATAAACCTGAGCTAAAGCCCTGTGAGGCAGGAGTTATGTCATACACCCTGTACTTTAAAAATTAAATATGTTTAAAAACCATAAGGTTTTTGTTTTTCTCTAGCAACTAAACAAGACCCCAGATAAGCAATGTTAAGACAATTTTCAGCTGGTCACCAAATGCTCCTCATCATTCCTCTGTTCCACAAGCAGTAACTATAGCTTTGATTGGATAAGAGACTGATTTCGTTAACATTTTCTTAATGAGACCTTCCACCATGGACAGGTTCTAGCCAGTTAATGGAGGTTGTGGACCTGAGTGTCTTTGTATCCAAAAATCACCTTTGAAGGGCTTTGTTAAATGTTAATGTTACCAGAATTTCTTTCTTCAGTAGGTCCTTGGTCTCAAGGATTTGAAGAATGAACCCATGGACCATATATCAGTGGTAAGATAGGATTTATTATACAGAAAAGAATGGAGGAAAATCACCAGGGCATCTGGCAGAGGGAAACAGTCAGAAAATTTCCACCTGGGTCCTTTTCTAGGGGTATAGATAGTTACGTGGGCCCTTGTAGTTACATTTGGCCAGACTTGGTAACAAAGGAATAGGTACAGTCCCTTCTTCTCAGGGCAAGGTTAATGGGTACATTAATGAACAGAGACATCCCTTCATGAAATTGTCCAGGTATAGGAAACTTACATGAAATTGCCCAGGCCAGGAAATGTGGAAACCCTGTTCAGTCCTGTGTGGGGGAACACCTTCCCATAGTCATTCTCAACTTCAGAAGTTGTTTGTGTGTTGTACTGGGCAACTTTATCCTGGATGGCACAATACTTTGAAATAAGGAGAGAAGAGGTGGGTCCAGCAGCATCCTGGGCTGTGCAGTGTCTCTCACAACTTCAGGAGGGACTCAGGGCTCTGGCCCTGCCATACATGGTTCTCCAGCCCTGCTCCCCTGCATCCCCCCCTCACTAACATCCTCCCAGGAGGCGATACTGCAGGTCTTCTGGGTCAGCCCAGCACGGCCTAAGGCAGGGAGCCACCCACCTTGTATCATTGTGTCCATCCCAAATTGAACACCTGTCATATGTAATATGCATTTTGAAATAATTATCTTTTATTACAGAATATACAGATCATAACAGGGACATACACATTTTGTTTAAAAAGTTTTCTTTTCTACATTTCAGGTCAAAGTTATAAGTGTGCCCTTTATGCATGTTTGTACATGATGTATGTGTCAAGACCACCTTCATGAAGTTTAATAGCTCCTCCTACAGTCTGTTGAACATACACACCTGGCCAACTTGTTCAGTATAAATTCCTGTCTTACCTTTTTGTCCCTCTAAAATGCCTGTTTCAAGGGTTGGGCCAGAAACTATAGCTTCTTAGCCTATTAGAATAGCCACCTTAGATGATGTAACCCTTTATCAGAAAAAAAAAGGTCACTCATTTCCAAATAGATCTCATGAATTTAAGTTAATAGACAAACCAAGAATATATTGTAAATTAAAGGGGAAAATTTTAGGGCACTGCTGAAGTTTAAAGCACATTTAAATAAAAAGAAAACTTTGCTATGATGTCAGTTCTCATGAATTTGTTTTGCTCTTTTATCAGTTCTCAATAAGTTTATAAAATAACCTATGTGATGCTATAATTTGGTGATTAATTTTAGAAAATCAAAAAATGATTAATAAAAATCTATGTGAATTTTCAAAAAGAAGGCAAAAGGAAGATTTGAAACTATCACATATTGTGACATTTGAAGAACCATTGCTATGAAAACAATATAGTCTTGGCTTAGATACAAATAAACACGTTCCTGGAAAAAAAAAATAGCTCAAGAAAAAAACATATATATAGTAACTTGCAGAAATTTATGCAATAAGAAATGTAAATTACATGGTTTTGGGAAAACTGGCTCACTACATGGCCAAAAATAAAACAAGATCTTGCTTTTTGCCACACATAAAAGTGAGCCACATTAATTAGACTCAAATATAAAATAACAATGCAAACTTAATAGGCAACATGTTAAAAAAAAATCTTTGCATTGGAATGAATTTCTTTTAAAAAGTACAAAAGATGTGGGCTTTGTGTTTTAATATAAATACTTAATTTTGGCTACCCAAAAGATTTGTGTTAACCAAAATTTGGTAAAGACTGGCTAACAAACATATCAGAAAATATATTTGCTATCTTAGAACCAAAGAAATTAATATCTACAGAATACAAGAGTAATCCCTAAAAAGAAAAATAGTATTTAAAATTTTGTGGGAATAATTCCCATCAACTAATATGTAAATAGAATCCCATAAATACAAATTAACATAAATATCACTCTCTAAACCCCAAATAATGAATGAATAAAATTATACATGGCCGGGCATACTGGCTCATCCCTGTAATCCTAGCATTTTGGGAGACTGAAACGGGAGAATCACTTAAGCTCAGTTCTAGATCAGCCTGAGCAAGACTGAGGCCCCATCTATACTAAAATAGAAAACTTTAGTTGGGCATTATGATTATGTCAGGTGTCTGGCATCTCAGCTACTTGGGAAAGTGAGGCATGATGATCTCTTGAGCCCAAGAGTTGCTGGGTGAGCTATGATGATGCCACAGCACTCAACCCCAGGGAGACAGAGTGACACTTGGTTTAAAAAAAAAAAGTAAAATGATATATGATAGTATGAATTGCAATGGATTTTGTGAGAAAGATATTTTTGTTCACTTATGATAAGATTGGAGATTATTTCAAGTATTCTATAAAATATTTAGACTCATTTAGTAAACTTGAATAAAATCAAGTTGTCCAACCAAGGCTTGGTTTTATATATGAGAAAGTTTTTCAACCAACTGGATGCAAAGTTATGTTCATGTACATTTATTTGGCAACTTTCAACCTCTATCTACAGAAGTAACTAAATAAAATATGGTGGATTTATGATAAAGAATGCAATGTAGCATCTGTAAGCTATGAATTAAGAAGGCATACTAAAAAGCTAATAGGTCTTTAAAAGAGTGATAAAAAATTAAGTTTTAGAATGAGATTTAAATCAAATATATTTTAAATAAATTAATGTAAATTAAAACCAAATACAGCCATACAAACCTATATCAAGACATGTTAATGTGGTTGCACCTAGGGGAGAATTGTGTGGGAATAAAGGATAAAGAAAAAAGCACAAATTAAGAGCAAGTCTTGCAATGCTGATGATTAACACTACAAAGTCAGCCATCTGATTAATTCTTTCTGTATTTGAAAAACCACCAATACCTTTATTTATTATATCCATTCTCACTCTGAACTGTGTACTATACATGGACTATAAGAATATCAGTCATAATCACTTCTCAGATCTTCAACCTGCTTATGTTTTTCTGGAGAGAGCAATTGTGTTGATCCAAGCTATGACTATGGAATGGGAAACTATAGAAAGGCTACCCCTTCTGTGGGGTTTTGTCATTAAATTAAAAAATGAAGAAAAAAAAAATGAACCCAGACTTAGTAAGAAGAGATTTATTCAAAAGGATTATTGGAAGAGAAAATAGAGACTTTCACAATAGGGAGACATCCATGATCCTGAAATCTGGATCGATATCAGTGAACTCCACATCCCCAGATTCAACCAACAATGGATCAAAGAAATTTTTCTGAAGAAGACAGGAGCATGGCCTACAGACACATGAAAAAATGCTCATCATCCTTAATAATCAGAGAAATGCAAATTAAAACTACTTTGAGATATCATCTAACTCCAGTAAGATTAGCCCACATAACAAAATCCCCATACCAAAGATGTTGGTGTGGATGTGGAGAAAAGGGAACAATTCTACATTGCTGGTGGGAATGCAAACTAATATGTTCCTTTTGGAAAGATGTTTGGAGAGTACTTAGGTCTAAAAATAGAACTGCCATTCAATCCTATAATTCCTCTACTAGATATATATTCAGAAGATCAAAAATCACATTATAACAAAGATATTTGTACCCGAATCTTTTTTGCAGCCCAATTCATAGTCACTGAGTCATGGAAAGTCCACGGACCCATGAATGAATTAATAAATTGTGGTATATGTACACCATGGAATATTATGCAGCCTTAAATAAAGATGGAGACTTTACCTCTTTCATGTTTACATGGATGGAGCTGGAACATATTCTTCTAAGAAAAGTATCTCAAGAATGGCAGAAATGTATCCAATGCATTCAGCCCTGCTATGAAACTAATTTGTAGCTTTCATATGAAAGCTATAACCCAATTATAGCACAAGAATATGGGGAAAGGGGCAAGGAAGGGGAGGGGGGATGATAGGTGGAGGGAGGGCTGTTGGTGGGACCACACCTATGGTACATCTTAGAAGGGTACAGGTGAATATAAAGGTCTTAACACAATAACTAAGAAAATACCTGGAGGCTATGTTAAACAGTTTGATGAAAATATTTCAGATTGTATATGAAACCAGCACATTGTACCCCATGATTGCATTAATGTACACAGCTATGATTTAATAAAAAAAAAAAATTGCCAAATCAGGCTATATGCTATATTTTAGAAATCAGAAGAATAATTATAGTTACAGATATACTCAATTTAATGTTAGTCTTGCCTCATAAATATATCCCCCCGACCACAATTTTCTAACTCTTCAACTAACTTACTTGTATATTCCTACCAAAGTTATTCAGAGATCATACTCCCCCTAAATTTATTATATGTATAATATTTTCAATCTGCAATAATCTCCTATGGCTTCACCTCTCTATTGGTCAATGTGTGATCCAGAGATCTTCCTCAGAATTATTTTACTAAGAGCATTCAATCTTTTGTACCTATAAAAGCACAAGTTTATATAAATGTTTAGTCTATGATTTTCTACGATTTTCATATCTGTACCAAAAGAGCTGAAGAAGAGTGAAGAAATTCACATAAATTCACTTTAATGAATTTAATATATGATAAATTTAATGTATGGTAAATTTCACCTAGCCATACAACATTCTGTTTCTTTCAAAGGTTATTTAAAATCTTTGCATGCCTTAAAACCTCTGTATTTCCTTGCAAACACATTTTAGGTAATTTATGAACTCATACTTCTCAGAGAAAACTTATTTAATCACAGTAGAACACATTTATCTTCTTTCAATTAATCAGCAAATAAATTTATTATCTAACCTATTTTCACTATCAATTCCACTTTACAATGAAGACTGTGTCACTTCTAAAAGCAAATCTCCCACATCCTTTGCAAAAACTTGACTATCTCACTTATCCTGTTGTATAATTCCAGTGGCATAAAATTATTGCAGAATTTCCCTTAGGAATATTTTTCCATACATTTTCTGAAAATTTCATATCCTACTTGATCTTTTTTACATTAAAATTGGCCAAAAAAAAACTGTGTATAAAATTTCTTCATTCTCTTAACCATAGGCTTTAACCTACATGAATTTGACTTTACTTTCCCCACCATTCCAGGGAAATAATATTTGCCAGTAAAACACTACATTTTGAAGTTTAATATGTCTACCCCTAGATGCACTTTTTCTCAATTTCTCAACATGGTTTAGCATAATTGAACAAATCCCCTCTTTTATATCACACTTCTGACACCACCTACTCCTGAATTCCTTTCTACCACATTGGTTGTTTCATTTCGGTTTCCTTTGCTGACTTGGTGCCAGATTCATCAGAATTTAGTCATGAACCATTGTTTCTCCTCTGTTTACTTTTTCTCCCTGAGTTCCATAGAATTAAATATAATGGATTCACAACTCCTAAGTTTATCTCTTTAGATATTTTTAAATTAAAAATACACAGAAGAAATCTGGCGTTGCATTGCTTATTTTTCTTTTGTAGTCAATACAGCATTTTTCTCCTACAAATGTTCAGGATTTTCTCTTTCTACGAAGTGTCATCACACTTTGCTGAGAATAGATTTATATCTTTTTCATTTATTCTCCTCCAAATTCTCTCAGGAATTGCCAAGTGAAGATTTATGATGTTCTCCAGCTCAGTCATTTCCCTTTTATTAAGTATTATTTTCTCTATTTCATTCCCTTTGCTTCTTCCTGAATTTCTCTAAAAGGATAATAGAACTTCCAAAAAAAAATCCTGTATCTCATTCACATTTGTCCAATTCAGCACATCTTCCTGTTCGTCTGCCTCCTTTGCCCATGGGACCTAGGAGAATCCTCTTGCTCATTAATTTGTTCTTCACGTGAAAACATTAAGTGATCAACTGACCTACTATTTTTAAAGAATACATTTTAAAATTTCAATGATCTCTAACTGTCCCTTTAATGTTATAAATCTATATTTGGCTTATAAATTCGTGTCCTTCCCTATGGAGCTTCACTTGATACAATGTTCTTATTTCAATTGTTATAGGCACTATTTTAATTCCACTCTTGAAGTAATGAAATTATTCTTTTGTTGAATGACCTGTTAACTTGAAACAATCATTTAGTGATTGCTGGTTGTTGGTTGGTTTTGTATTTTTTATTCACTCCTAACCTCTTGGTAAATACTAGCTCTGATTATAGCAATTTGGCATATGTTTGTAGGGAGAGAGAGATGGTAAATTAAAACATGTGGCTGTGGAAGAATTAAAGGGAGGTAGTTTGTTTGCTTTTGTCACTGCTACCTTTCTTTCCTGGGGACCCCACTTTACCTTAAATTCAGTAACACCAAAAAAAAAAAAAAAATGATGACAAAGGCCCACATACTGATATTCACTGCTTTCTACATATGGAATACTAAGGGTGAATCTACCAACAAACCAAACTCCCTCAGATGAAGATTCCCCATTATAATCTTTATAGTCAGTTACCACTGGTGTTTATATTACTCTAGTATTTATTTATGCTACACTTGGAGAAATGGAATTCTGTTCTCTGAAAACATCTGTACATGTTTTGTTGCAGTTTCTACTAATCTTATTTATCCTTAAATCTAGAAACATCTGTTTCTGATTTTGAGAAGTTTTACATACCCATTATTTGTAATTTCTCATGTTACAGAGCAGTACTAGACAGTTGTAGGATATTTGAGGAGGAAACTGGTTCAGTCACAAATATGTGCTACACTTCTTTTTCATTGCACAGAATTGCCAATGATGGGGGGGGGTGTCAAGGGAGAAGACGTCCATGCTCAGTCCATCATCTATACCAGAATACTACATTTTTCCTGGTACAGAAACATCAGATGATTGTATTGTTAAAGGACAAGGTGGCCCTCAGCCATTGCCTTGGCCCTGGCAGTGCTGATGCTGTGGCGGATGGAGGAACCAGCTTGCGGAAGGGCTGGACACCTGCGGGGAAGACACTGGGACCTTGCTGTCTCCTTCCGGTGCTTTTCTGGCTAGTCCATTTCATGGATGGCGCCTTGCTGTCTTGTCCTCCTGCACATCTGACTGGCCAATGTCATGTCAGTTTCCAGGGTCTGACAGCTGGCTGTAACTGATCAAGACCCGACTTTAACTTGGGACTTGTCTAACCTAACCAGGAAATAAGAAGTTAACAACTAAGAAGTTCGGGCAAAACAACCTCCCCCACACTATATAACCCCCTGAGCAGAGCGCTCAGGGGCAGACCTCGGCTGGACCTCTGAGAGGGAGCAGGATAGTTTGTTCCCCTCCTGGGTCCTCTTTGCCAGGAGGTTTGGTTTTCTTGTACTTCTAATTCTTCTTTCCTGTAAATAAATCCTGATTTAACACTACTCTTGTGGTCCATCGATTCCTTCTTTGGGGAGACCAAGAACCTAAAATTTCGCCTTCAGTATCATGGAATGAACATATCCAAATTATGACACAGGCTAAGAAAATTTCAAAAACAAGTATGTGCCAAGATGGTTCATTCATTAAAACCTGATTTTCTCTTCTTCTCCTTTCCCTTCCTCCAACGCCTGTTCTCTCACCCACTCTCTCACAGTTATCTTGCTCTTGCTGACTCCCACTCTGTGCAAAACCAAGAAGATTATTGATCCAGTGGCCCAAGGCCCACAGAGCATTTCCCTTAACTTGATGAACCTTAGACAAGTTTCAGCTCTTGCCCTGGTTCTTACAGATTCAGATGACCTCTGCACAGAAGTCCCTCCCTGCATTTTCTGAGAGTATTCACTTGAGAAAATTTGCCATTATAGATTCTTTCTCTGCCCTTTTGAGATTTAAATCTTTTAAGAAGCCTCTCAATTGTTTTTCCACCCAGGACTGCCTTTTTCAATTACCATCCCTTTGAAATGTAATTAAGCAACCCAGCATTCCGTACCCCCCAGTCTGTGTGGGAGAAGGAACCTCACTCTGATAGGCACCTCCTCCAGTGGTAAAGATACAACAAAGTTTACTTTTTCTTTGCTGGAAAGCCAACTACTCAGATATTTTAGGACACCCCTATTTCCACTGCAGCTCTTAAAACCTTTCTCATTCTTTGTGTAAGTGGAGTTAAGTCCACAGGGCTTCTTACTTCTCTCTTTTCCTTTATCCAGTGCAATATTAGCTTTGACATTAGTTCAAATTAAATAATTTATTCATTAATATCTACATGGAATAATGCTGAAAGAAATTAAAATGATTCAATATACTCATCAGAAATCTTTTTTTCCTTTAAACCTTGGCTGCTCCTTAAAGTAAACCGCTGAATTTTAGAGGCTCTTGTGTTTTAAATGAGGTACAGCCAGGTAATTAGGGAAATATTCATGGAAATCAGCTGGAAACTCGGTATCTTTCCTGCCAAATATCTGCTTTCTATTTTTCAACCCAATGACTGCATGCATTCTAATATCTGTGTAAAAAATAATATGCACGAGTGACTGATCATACTGCTATTTGCCTTTGGCAACACAACATTGCTCAATGTTTTAAGAATCATTTGATTATTTTGATGTTGGTGTAACTCTAGGATAACTTTTCTTGTGACAATGTTTCTTCCTAAACAGAAGGTATGTTTCAAATAAATAATAAATTCTTTCTTATTATATTTGTTTCAAAACTATTATATTTTGCTTTTCATAAGTACAGTACTCATCCTGGTTCAAACATGAGATAGACAATATGAAAACTAAATTAAATTTTAAAGTCTACACCTTTATTTCTATGATTAAAAAATAATAAGCAAGTATTATCCATGTTCAAAGTCATTTTATTTAATCTTATGATGTATGAATATGTAAAGACATGGTTCCCATTTTATTTTCTACAATTGTAGTTGGTCACAGCCATATACAACTGTAGCATAACTATATGTATTATCCATGATAAAAGTAAAATGTTATGCGAGGAATACTTAATGAGATTTAAGGTTAATATTTTATAAGACTTTAGGATACTACCACATAGAACTCCTAGTACAAAACATGAGGAGTCCACTTTATAAATTTAGTTTTAAGGTGAATCTTTGGGTATGGGGAAGATTCAATTTGTAGAGATAAAGTAGTGATGGTTATAAAAGAAATTTAAAGCAATATGGGGCATGATGGGAAAGTGATAAGAAAGATATTAATATTACAAATACCTTGGTGCAAAACTCATTTCTAATATTTTCTTTCTTACATGAATTTAAGAGTACTATTTTTATGATTATCACTTTGTTCATCTATAAAATGGTAATGTTAATACCCATTTCTCATATTCTGAGAACAAAATGAAATGCATATTGAAATTACATTTTTAGCTAATTAATTAGCATGGTAACTAAATAGATAGAAGCTCAATGAACATTTGTTTGTTCTCTACTAATCACAACAGGCGACATATGAAAAGAGTGGCACATCAGGGTCACATTGGTCAGTAGTACAATACACTTGAAATACAGATTGTATAGTTAAGTGAATATAGATGGTAGCTTTTAAGACCTGGAAAAGATATTTGAATATTTCTACATAGGGAGTGGATAGCACTGCATTTATGTTATTCATATTTGTGGCCTTATTTAGATTTAATATTATGAAAAGAATATTAAAATTTCCAAAGTTTATGCATTATTTATTTATTGGCATACCGTTTGTAAAAGATATATTCAGCCACACCAATTGAAGTATTTTTAATGCAATTTATACCATGAGTCAACTGGAATGACTTTAAAACTGATGTTAGGACTTTAAACCTAGTAAAATTTATTTATTACTATTTGTGGTGCATAGTCACAAATGCCAGGTACTTTTTCTTTTGATTATATCAAAATTTCCCCCTTTCTAAAACTGGACATTGGTGAAATTTTGTAATTTCTTTTTTGTACTTTTTCAAATTTTGAAATATTCAAAATCATAACTTTATAATAGTTCTAAGTAAGGTGAGAACTTAAAAATATATATTATACATATTTAACCTGATACATATGGGAATATCAGTATGTATAAATTGTTAACAGATACCAGTTAACTGGTTTACCTGATTACGTAGATGCTACATATTATTCCCATTTGCAATTAAAACTCTAATGAATTCTCTTTCCATCAAGCACTGTGATAAGCTCTTTATAAGCATATACAACTTATTCATTTTTGCAAAAAATCAAAGATTATAAACCTATCATTGTTTCTATTTTGTAGAAAGGACATTGAGCTTGGTGATATTAAGTAAATTATCTAAGATCACTCAACTAATAGGAGGAATGAGCCAAGATTCTCCAGAGCTTACACTCACTACCATACTATCATACAAGATATTATTAGGTCCAAGGGGCTGAAGAAGAGGCTAATTATAGACATGCTTAAAAAGCAAGTGGACATCACCTAGGATGATTTTCAAGAACTAATTGAAATGGATTTTGATGGTGACAGAGAAAACTTTAATCAAAAATGGGCTAGGTGGCTGGATAAAATGGCTGATTATTTTTGTCAATTCTTTTTGGTTTGTTCACATGTTTTCAGCATATACTAGGATTATTCATAGGATTGTAGAGAAATTACAGTTCAGAGAACATCGAGTACAAGTCTTGCAAAATTAGCATGTAAATGCTGTTGGAACAGCAATGCTCTATTACTGGAAGGCTCATCACTCTTGACTGTTCTCATTGCTATAGAGAAACTTCTCTAATGCCAAAAACTTATCTTTCTCCACCTAATATAAACCTGCACTGTTTTCAATGATTAAGATTGTGATGAGAACAAAATTTTCCATTTTCTAGGATAAGAATTTGGGTTGTTATATTCAGCTCTCTAGAACATAGCACGGTTCAACTTGCTTGCTATTGAATATATTTTATCATCACGCTTCCTTAACATGTGTTCTATGAAATTTAAATATACCCTTCATGGATATTATTATGGATAGTAATATATATTTAAATATTTCTGACACATCACTGATTATCTTTGCCAGAAAAATTAGAGTTAGTTATTCATCCTTTCAATTAATGAAAGTATGAACTGGCCTAAAAGAAAATATTAACTCAATTCATGTGTAAAAATAGTTACAGTAAAAGTATAAAGTATATATATAAAGTTAAAGTGTATATTTTATTTGGAAAATTATACTTTCAGGTTTGATTAAACATGATTTGACCATTTAATGCTTGAAGATATTTCAAAATCCCTGGAGTTTATTTATTAGACATATCCCTTAATGATTTTAAATAAAAATGCTGAGTTTAACAATTTTAATTAAAGGGTTGTGAGTCTCCTACTTAAAACAGGAATTACAAAAGATGTAACTCTTCATGCTAAAGCCTATATGGTAATTGTATCAGGTAAGTGAAATTAGTCAAAGAGGTTAGTCAGCTGGCAAAAGTACCCCAAAAGTTTTGTGTTTTATTATTTCTATTTAGAGGTAGGGTACAAAGTAAGCGTCTTCAAGAAAAATATCAATAGGCAATGATAATGAATGAAATGGCACATAGGGGTAGGAATGTGGTTCATGAGAATTCACATTCTGTAAAAAAAAGAATTCTCATAAAAATGAAATCAACTGACCAGTCATGGTGGTTCACACCTATAATCCTAGCCCTCTGGGAGTCTGAGGCGGGATGGCTTTAGCTCAAGAGTTCAAGACCAGCCTGAGCAAGGGCAAGACCCCATGTCTTAAAATAGCTGGGCATTGTGGCAGGCGTCTGTAGCCCCAGCTACTTGGGGGGCTGAGACAAGAGGATTGTTGAGCCCAGGAATTTGAGGCTCTACCCAGGGTGACAAAGTAACATTCTGTTTAAAAAAAAAAAAAAAAAAAAGAAATCAACCATTCTACTGGCAAAATGAAAGAAGTAAATAAACCAGGTAGGCTGACAATAAGGAAAAAAGGAAGGAAGCAAGCAAGAAGGAGGGAACGGAGGACAAGTGAAGGAAAGAAGGGGAGTGGTGGGAGATGCATGGTGTGTCTGTAACCTCTGCACAGGAGTAAGTCTATGGTTATAGCCCCTGTACAATGCATTCCAGAATGACTCTTTCTATATGGTGTGAAGAAGACATCCATAGTAAAATAATAATAAATTATATGGGAAAAGTGAAACCTAGTTTTCCAATGTACCAGCTGCTGCAGAGAGATTATTTGCCTTGCAAAATAGAGTATGCATTTCAGCTTACTATAATATCATTTCTGCTCTAATTGGATTGAACACTTAATAATCTGAAGGGGCTAGACTTTTCACCTTCCAAGATCCAGCACGAGTAATTCTCTCTTCCCTAAGTTTGAGTTCCTTTATTCTACTCCAGACGACTCCTGATTATTTGAATGGTTTTAGCTCACATTACATTTCCTTCACTGCCTGTTCAGATCTTTAAAGGATGCAGCAGGTACCTCCTCTGTGCTACCACACCATCTTATACCCTACAACTTATTATACTGAGTGATAAATGGGCGAAGATATTTGATAACAGGGACTTTGTCCTGCTATTTCATATTCTTGGGTTATGGAACAATATCTCCCCAAACCTGACACAATCCAGAAAACAAATTAGCATAGTAAAAAAAAATGTACAATTGCTTTTCCATCAACTTAGTTACATATCCTGAAGAAGTTTATTTATGAGGGAAATAAAACATGGTATTATTTTATATTGATCACAAACTGAAACTAACGTATTTTTCTCTTCACACAGATTGCTGCCTCAACAATTATCAATGTAAATGCAAGTTTCCCCTCAGTCAAAGCTATAAATACATATTTAGAGATAAATATATATACACGCACACTATCATTTACAGTCTAACATTGCAAGATCACCTTGAATAACTTCGTCAGCATGATTAAACTGACATTTACTAATGTTTTACTCTTGGTTAGGCACTATTCTTGGTATTTGAAACCCATGGGCATTCAAGATTGATTCCGAGTCCTTCTCTGTGGCTTTCAGCTTTGTAGTGCAAAGCCTGGCTAATGTTTCCGTTTTTAGTAGAGATAAGTCTCTCTCTGGCTTCGGCCGGTCTTGATCTTGTGACCTCAATAAATCATCTCACTTTGGCTGATGCAGATAGTCCTGGACTTTATAGGTCTTTCATTTCGGTGAATGTAACAGAACAAATAAATGAAAGAAATATAGCTGGATATAAGCAAAGGAGTAAATAAATGAAGAAAGTAATTATAGCTTGAATTAAATTCATAAAAATAGAGTATAGTGACAGAAAAGTTCAACTGGGGATGTGTTAGTTATGGTCATCAGGTAAGTTCTCTCTGAACACAAAATATTAAATTGGAGACATGCAGGATAGGGAGCCAGCCTCGAAAGAAAGGTTAAGGTTTCTTGACGAGGGAACAGAAAATGTGAAGGCCAAGAGATAAGAAAGACATTGGTTTTAGAAACAACAAAAGAAAGCCAGAGAAAAGGAGAGAGGTCCTAGTTGAGTTTGCAGAAACAAACTGGAGACTGATCACAAAAGAGCGTGTAGGTCTGGTACACAGTTTTGTCAGTTGTGTAAAGAAGAAAAATGGGAAGTTGTAGGACAACCATGGTGTGAATTATGTCTTTTAAGGGTTATCTATGGACATTTGTGGAGAAATAGGTTGTATACGAGAAAGGGGGAAAGCAGGAAGTCTCTTTTGGGGTTCATTTCAGCACCTTGAATGTAAAGTTTTGCATCTGGGACTCAAATTATAATAAACCTATGTACAGAGGGCCAAAATAGGTATTCAAGGTTTAATTTTGGAGGAAGAGATAGAGCCTGCTGATAGTTTCAATGAAGATTTTAAGGGAAAGTGAGCCATTGAGGATGAAGGCCAAGGTTCTGGTGAAAGTGATTGTCATGATTCATTAGAACACGGTGCTGTGAACTGAAATGGGGCTTCAGGGGAAGAACACTGAGGGTTAGGGGAAGATGGAAAAAGGTTCCATTAGAAAATGAGTGGTGTCGGGTTGTTCTCAAATTATCCAGAAATAAATGTAAAGTAGCAAATTAAATATGAGTACAGACCAGGTGCAATGGCTCATGACTATAATCTTAAGCACTTTGGGAGAACAAGGTGGGAGGATTACTTGAGCTCAGGAGTTCAAGAAGAGCCTGAACAAGTGTGAGACGTCATCTCTACTAAAAACTAAAAAAAAAAAAAAAAAAGAGAGAGAGAGCCAAGCATGGAGGTGGATGCCTGTAGTTATAGCTACCAGGGACATTGAGGCTGGAGGATCTCTGGAGCCCAGGAGTTTGAGGTTGCTATGAGCCAAGCTCATTCCACAGCATGCTAGCCATGAGTGTGCTGGTCTCATAAATAAAATAAACAAAAGTTGGAGAAAATACATAGACTGAAATTTCTGCTTTGAAAAAGAACATTATTCTGATTATAGAAGCTTTCAAACAGAGAGTTATGGAGACATCCAGGGAAAATGCAAA
>CAUYON010138893.1:0-24515 GCA_963573935.1 Arctocebus calabarensis
TGTTGATGTGTGTTCCTCGACCTTGTCTCTTGGCTCAGCTCCAAACCGTTGGCTTTCTCGCCAAATTTCTGTCCTTTAACTCTCCTTCTGGACAGGAGCATCTGCAGAAAGCTGGCTACAGACCGCCATCTTGGCTCCTCCGCCAGGAATTAGGACTTTAACATCATCTTTTTAGGGTGCACAATTCAACCCAGGTCATATGTTATTTGTCTCTTAAATTAGATAGTTCATAACTTTAGTGGACTGGCTCTGGAGCTACCTTTAGAGGGTTTACATTGTAGTTAATGTATCGCATTCTGGAAAACCGCTAAGGGTAGACCTTGAATGCTAAGTAGGTAAAGTGACAGACATGTCAGCTGGTTTAATTGTTCCCCATTGCATACATATATCAAAACATGGTGTTGCACACTGTAAATATAAATATCTTGTATTTGCAACCATTCCTTAATAAAAAATAATGAAAAAAGAACACATATATAATGAGTCTGCGCATCACTAATCTGGAGGGAAATGACAGTGCTTTGCCTCCTGACTGTATTTTTGTCCCTCCCACTTGTTCCCCCCCTTCCTCCTGGCTAACAGGGTAAACAGCTTATTCGTCAGCTCTTCCCAAAAGCTTCGGTTGGTTGAAGAGTCTTACTCATGTATTCTTTTGCGTGGTCCCAGAACATATAACTATTTCCCCACTATAACACATCTTATGATGCTGCTTTGGTGAGTCAGTGACATGACAGGATTTCAAGGCATACTGTGTGGCTTTCAGTTCCACCTTCTCTGCTTGATACCGTGTCAATGTAGGTCATTCACTAAACCTAGTGTTCACTCATTTTTATCCATGTGTGAAATGATGATTCTAATAGTAATGATATGATAGGGCTCCTCAAGATTCAAATAAAATCATACACAGTAACATTGAAAACAAAATTGTGAATAATGATGATAGAATTATACAATAGAATAATCTTTTAAAAATTCTCATCTCTCAGTGAACTCTAAATTCCTAGAGAGCAAGGACTACATTTTGCATTATCATTCTCTGTGATATAAAGGCACATCTATGTCACGATGTGCCTGAGACAGTTCTGTTTCATTACAGATGTTGTTTTACAAAATAGGTATAAAAATATAATCTAGATAGAAGAAATAGTATCTAGTGTTCAGTAACATAATAGGGAGATATACATATATATATGTTTATATATGATCTATGATCGCTGATATATTTTTAATACCATCCTTTCTCTATTCCAAAAAGTGCCCTACTTTGGAAGATAAATATATGGAACTGACTGATAATCATATTAGCCAAGATGCAGAATCAACCTAAGAGTCCATCAATGGATGACTAGATAAAGAAAATGTGATATAATGCACAATGGGCTATTATTCTTCCATGAAAAATAATGAAATCCATTCATTACTAAAACACAGGAAGAATGGCGGACATTATGTCGAATGAAATAAGCCAGGTGCAGAAGACAAATGTGATATGTTCTCACTCATATGTGAGAGCTAAAAAAAAAAATGGATCCCATGGAGGTAGAAAACAGAATGATGGTTACTAGAGGCCAGGAAGGGTATTAGAGGTGGAGGGGTAAAAAGAGTTGATTAATAGGTACAAAAATATAATCTAGATAGAAGAAATAGTATCTAGTGTTCAGTAACATAATAGGGATATATATATATATTTATATTTATATATGATCTATGATCTCTGGGCAGAATCATTCCTTGTCTCTTAGATATGTGTGTATTATAATGTATACATATCTAGGAAGAGTATATTTGAAATGTTCCCACCACAAAGAAATTATAAATGTTTGGTAATGGATATCCCATTTACCCAGATTTGATTATGACACCTTGTATACATATGTAAAATATTACATTTACTCCATAAATATGTACAATTATCAGATATCCAAAGCAGATTAAAAAGTAAGAAAGATTTAAAGTTTATATATAAACGTGTGTATATACAGATATATATAAAACCCAAAACATAATAGATTCACCCATAGACAGTCTCATTTATTGAATAAGTGAATGTGACAGGTGTTATCACTTAAGACTGTTCACTATTTGAATTAACTTTATTATTTTTGAAAAATAAGCCATTAGCTGCTAAGAATTAAGCATTTAAGGAAACCCTTGGATTACTGGGTTCTGTGAGGTACTGTTAGATGCCATATACCTCATTGCCTACCTTGTGACCTACAAGACTTCATGTGTTTTCTTTATCTTTTTTGAGACAGAGTCTCACTTCATCGCCCTTGATAGAGTGCTGTGGCATCCCAGCTCACAGCCATCTCCAACTCCTGGGCTTAGGCAATTCTCTTGCCTCAGTCTCCCAAATAACTGAGAGTATGGGTGCTCACCACAACGCTGACTACTTTTTTGTTGCAGTTTGGCAGGGGTAGGGTTTGAACCCACCACCCTTGGTATATGGTAGGCCAGTGCCCTACCCCCTGAGCCACAGGTGCTGGCCAGACTTCATATGTTTTCTTATTTTATAACTCAGCAAGAACTTAAAGATACTTGGGAAATGCGACTCAGTCCTATGACGCTCCTTTAGTCAGAGAAAATTCTAACTTTAACCCCCTCATTTTGCTATTGGTATAACCACTGTTCCCCATTGATACATTCAATTTCTACTAGTTACCGTTAACCTCCTTACACTTTCCATCTGCAATTAAATCGCTTTCTTCTCTGAAGTTCCACTCTGGTCAGTATTGCCCAAACAAAGACATGAGCGTAATCAATAACTGTCTATATTTTACATTTGTTAATTAATTCACTGATTCCTAATTGTTCACCACAAACATATTTATGGATCACCTACTAGTGCAGGGCTAGTCCACGCAAGGTGACGAGATGGTTTAAATGTGCAGATAAGTCCACTGTGTTCCTCATTTGTCCTCCTTGCACATGTTTCCTTGTTTATCTTCTATCAGGGTGGAAGGAGCAGTCAGGATTCCAGGAGCAGTTCCTGAGATGGGGATTAGTGTGCAAGAAATTTGTTTTTAAAGAGTGCTCATCGGAGAATGGACGGGTGAGGGAGGGGGCAGCGCAAGCAGGGAAGCCCACAGAGCAAGGCTGTGGTCTCCGCAGAGCCCCTCGGAGGATGGCGTCAGCCTGGTCCTCCAGGGCAGCTGTGCAGTGTGAGCTGTGCCTCTGAGTTGTCCTGTCGCTGATGCTTTCAGTCTCTTTCACTCTCAGACCTTGTCAAGCTGTGTCCCTGGGTAAGAGAATCCCCAGGCTGGCAGGCGCTGGGTAATAGCATTTTCGTCTTGGAGTTCTGAACTTGCACCCCACACAAAGTGACCTATACCTGCTGAATGAGTATACACATTTGTTACATAGATGAATTGGAAATAGACTGGTAGGGAATATCAAGGAGCTTAGATTCTACTCATAGAAAGGTAATGAGAAGTGTGATCAAAGCTGTAAGAAGAGTGAAAATAGATTCCTCTTGGAGTTCAGAGGAAGAACAAAAGATACGTACTTTACACCAAGCTGATCAAACACATTGACCACTCCCAAAAAGCATTGCCCGGGCACAGAATCCTCATCACATCTGAATTGATGGAGACATTAGCAATTGCAGAATGGAATTTTTTTCTTTTGCATGTGGTTTTTAGAAAGATAATTTTTTTCTAAGTTCAGAGATATTTCTTAGAGAAAAAATGGAATTATAATATGAATTCATTTTTCTTTATTTAGAATAAGGAAATTCCCCCATTTTTGCAAAGCTAGCTTACTAATTTAACCAAAATACCTCCATCAGCATTTTTTAATTTTTCGGCACCTCAATTACTAATATATTATTTACTGGTCCACAATTTTATGGATTTTAGATTAAAGTATAAAGTAATTTACAATTATTTATTCCCTTCTGATGAGTAATCTGTGGAGATACCAGAGCATCTGAGAGTGATTTGTTTACTTTATATTCTACTCCTCTGTATTTAAAAATATTGAAGCATAGCAGGAAAAAAAAAGCTAGAACTGGAGTCAATAGATACTCTGGGTACTAAATAATAAGATTTTGACCAAATTATTCATTGCCTCTAAGATTTAATTTCCTCATTCATCTAAAGAGGGTCCCTTTTACCTAATAGATTATCTTAGAACTCATAATTTGGACTCATTAGTATTATATATTTTTAGAAACAACAACTGTTTATGTTTCACTAAGAGGCAAACAAGTGGAAGATACTTCTCAGAGACTCCCCTGGAACTGTCAAATTGAACCACAGAGGTGACAAACTATTGCTTGCATGTTTCCTTTGATGAGGCACTCACCACTTGCCTCACCAGTAGATTCTGTTCAGCCACTTCATCCAATCAAATCATAGTTGGAGAGATTATCCAGTCAAATTCTTAAATTTTTCCAGTGAGACAAAGGGGGTCTAGAGATGGCAGGTCATGTGCCCAAGGACACAGAGTCAGGGAACAGGATGGGGTGTGCTGTCCCTTAGAATTTGGATCTTTGTTTACATTGGTTGCTATCTTGTGATAGCGAAATATTTCTGTGCTATTAAAATAAAACTGTCTGGCCCTTGACTGCTACATTTCAGTGCACTAAACTTGAAGAAAACTAAGTAGAATCCTGGATGTTTAGAAAAATGATATTGGAAATAGAGATTTATCCAAAAGAAATAAATTAATATGAATAGTATAGGTAGCTATACTATGGACATGACTTTATACCATTTTTTCATGGTATTAGAGAAAAGCTCTTCAGTTATACTTGACAGTCTCCTAGGTCTAGTTTAACATTCAGGATAATAATTAGGATATGTAAACTGGAGTTTGCCTTGAGATCTCAAAATCATCACAAGTCTTTCAGTTATTTAAAGGAATATAAATACTTTTGAAACATTTACATTACATAACTTCTTTCAGTACATCTGTTACTTCAACAGAGCTGAACCCATAGTGGACAACAGAATATCGTTCACAGGATTCATGTGGGAACTGCACTGTGCATTAGGAAACTGATGTGGTCATACACCACGCAGCGAGGTGTGGCTTGTGAGAACCTACCCTGCTCCAAATGGAGAGTAATTCAGAACTTCATGCTTCTGTGCCACTGCTCATTCTGTTACACCTGTCTGGAATGAACTCGCACTGTCTTTAACTTGGTTTCTTCTTATTCATCAATTAGGATGTAAGCTGAGAAACTTTCTTAATATGTCACCAAAAGTACAAGTGATAACAACAAAATAGATACATTGTATTTTATTAAAAAATTAGGAAGTTTGTGCTTCAAATGAGGCAGTCATGAATGTGAAACAACAACCCAAATGTTGGGAGAAAATATTTGTACATCACACCTCTGATTAGTGCCAGAGTATACATGACTCAATAATGCAAAGGCAAATAACACTGCATAGAAATTGACTAAGGACTGGACTAGACATTTCCACAACAAGGATACAAAATGGCCAAGAAGCACATGAAATAGATGCTCAACATGTTTAGTCATGAGGAATATGTAAATCAAAACTATAGTGACATACCTCTCAGACCCACTGAGATGAAGACTAAGAGGGCTCTGAACAGAAAGAACAATAGTAACAAGTGTTGGTGAGGCTGTGGAAATACAGGAAGGCTCGTGTGTCTCTAATGGGAACGTAAAATGGTTCAGTGACTCTGAAAAGCAACTGGAAAATTTCTTAACGCGTTAAATGTAGTGACAGTAAGACCCAGAAATTTCACTCCTACTTGTGTACTCATGAAATATAAACGTGCCTTTACACAAAAACTTACTCACACAAATGTTCATGTAATATTACTTAAAGTAGCCCCAAGTGGAAACAACCCAATATCTGTCAGTAGATGAATGGATAAATAAAATGTGCCTATTTCTGTTTTTTGGCTATATTTTATTAGTTATAAATAATATATGTATATATGAGTACACTGTAAGACAAAAGATATAAATAAAAATAATACATAGTGCAATAAGAATAAACCTTGAAAACTTTATGCTGTATAAAGAAGCCGGTCACAAGGGACCGTGGCGTGTACTTCCGTTTATATGGAGTGTTTGGAATAGGAAACTCCCCAGAGACTTATGGGAACAGACAGCGGTTGTTTAGGGCTGGTGGAGTAAAGGCAGGGGCCACTGAAGGAAGATGATGAATGATAACTAATAGCCACAAGGCTTCTTTCAGAGGGGACCAAAATATTCTAAAATCTGATTTTGCTGATGGTCGCAAAATCATGTGAATATGATATATATTGAATTGTAAACTATAAATGGGTGGATTTTATGGTATGAATTATGTCTCTGCAGTTTATTAGGGAAGCTGCTAAAAATAATTAAAGCCCTGAACTTAAATGTGGCCTCTAGAATAATTTCCCTGAAACCTCAATTTGAGCTAAAGATTCATTCTTTGGGCTACTGATGTTTATATTTAAGTTAACGTAAACATTCCTCATATGTCTTATATTGTTGTTAACATAAAATGCCTCATAGCACTAAACTAATAGTTCCTCATGATCAGAGATGAATTCTTCTTTATTATTATTGTTTTTATTTTTGCCAGAGTCTGGCATAGTTCCTCACGTATAAGAAGCATACGGCTGAACTTAACTATGTTGTTCCTTACTTTCAAACATCCTTTTTAGATTATTTAACAATTTTTTAAATATAAAACTACTATACACTGGAAAAATGCATCCCTAAATATTAGAAAGTGCTATGTGCAATATATTCTTTCTAAATGAGGAAAAATTTTTGCCTCAAATGTGTGCACAGTCAGGATATACATATTATAAGTCATATGTTATGTGTAATGTACATTATATATTATATACAGAAAGGCACAAAAATGTTCTGGGATTTCGATATGATTTTTATGAAGGAAAAACCAGATCAGGCTCATTTTACTTTCTTCTTGTTATATAAATATTATAAATCAAAAGCCCTTATGATTATTTTATCTTTTATTAAAGTACTATTGAGCTTTTCAAACATTGTTAATCTTCTCTGACTTTTTCTTGCCTCTGTATACTTGAGAGAAGGAGCCAGACTGAACTGCTAAGACCCTGTTATTCAAATATTATTATACGGTTTTACTAAAAGATTTCATGAGATTTCACTGTCATCCCACTTTCATTAATAACACCAGGATATAATTCGACATGAATTTGAAGACAGCTTTAAGCTTTATGTAACAATTATACATTGGTTTTACATTCAGAGTTATGCTTGAGAAAACAGAAAGTCCCTTAACTCAGTGACTTGCAAGGTTCTTTGAACTCAATTCTTTTTCTTCAAACAAAATCTCATTTGAAATCTAGTATCTAAGTCAGAAGAACAGAGTTGCTCTACTTTACAGGGACTGACAAAGGGGGTTAAGAGACCCAAACTCCAGCCCTCATCGTCCCTGGGCACCTCCAGAGATTGCTTAAGGCTCCTTAGAGCAGGAATCATTCCCTGTTTGGAAAGTAGGCCTATGCATTGCCCTGCACCTGGGAGATTATATTTTTTTATAGTAACTAATTACCTTGAGCTAAGTTAATTTAATGGCGTTTGTTAACTGATTAGCAAACAGTGGCGCTGACTAGTATGTATATATCTGAAGAAAAACGAAGATAAAAATATTATTCAAATATTCAATATATACAGAGTCATATATATGTGTGTAGTTTATAGTCTTATAGACTGTTTTATAGAAAGGTGTTTATGGGTTAACTTGGTGATAATACAATGATGTGATGAAAATAGATATGGAAGGATTTGCGTCCAGTTTGTTTACCAGTAATATTTAAAGTGCCAGGGTTTGCAAATGGTTTCCTTGGAAAAACTTTGAGGTTATTTTATTGGAAAATTATTTTTATCCTCATTATTTTCTTCATTAATGGCCCAGATTAAACCACTGGAGAAGGGACTGGAGTAAGCAGCTAGCTTGGGGATTACTTTAACACCGGATGGGACTCTGAGTCTGGGTGAGGGAGTGAGCAGGTGCTCTCTGGAAGAGACAAGAGGGCTGAGAAGCTTGTCTTCTTTCCTCCTTTGATCCTCCCCCTCCTCTTGGTTTTGTTTTTTTTTTTTTCTTCTTTTTCTCTTGACCTTGATCTCAGTCTCTATTTCTGTATTGCTCTCTCTTTTTCCTTCTGGAGTTTACCAGAGATAGATGGGCCATTCACCCATGATGGGACCTTCAGTAAGACCTTTGGGTTTCACCTCAGTTTCCTCATCTGTGAAGTAAAGATAATCACGGTGCCTCCTTTATGCTGTTTTGTGATGGCTGAATGAGTGGGGCCAGGCAGAGCCTCTAGCAGAAGGCCTGGCTTGTAGTTAGGATCAATGAATATTAATGATTAATCCTTTTTTTCTCCTTTTTCTTTTCCTTTATTTTATTTTATTTGTTTATTTTTTTGAAACAGAGTCTTTTTTGGTTGCCCACGCTAGAATGCTGTGGCATCATCCTAGTTCACAGCAACTCAAACTCCTGAGTTCACGCAATCCTCCTGCCTCAGCCACCAGAGTTGCTGGGAGTACAAGCACCCACCACACTACCTAGCTAATTTTTCTATATTTAATCTCATTCTTGCTCAGGCTAGAACTTCTGAGCTCAAGGGATTCTCCTGCCTGGGATTTTCAGTTGGCACTTTAGATGCAATGCCATAACTGGCCAACAATTGATCTTTGTGTGTGTGTGTGTGTGTAGAGAGAGAGAGTCTCACTTTATCGCCCTCAATAGAGTGCTGTGACATCACAGCTCACAGCAACCTCCAACTCCTGGGCTTAGGTGATTCTCTTGCCTCAGCCTCCCAAATAGCTGGGACTACAGGCTCCCACCACAACGCCCGCTTATTTTTCTGTTTTGCTGTTCGACTGAGGCCAGGTTTGAACCTACCACCTTCGGTATATGGGACCGGCGCCCTACTTGATGAGCCACAGGCACCACCCAACAATTGCTCTTTTAAATCACTGTTTCCTTTCCATGTCCACTCCCTTACTTCCTTAAATTTCATTTTAATACTGAGTGTGTGCTCTCTTGTTATTTACTTTCTGAAGAAAAAATGTGGAGTATTTTTGTATGACTTTTTCAAGTTTTTAGGTTGAGAGTGCTTTAATGTAATAATGGCTTACAACAGAAAAGTGAAAAGCCAAACGGTATTACTCCTGAATCTCTAGACTACAGTATAAAAACTGAGGTGCACAAAGTAGCAAACTATGAAAACTGAAGTGAACAGTGGTTTCAGCAGACTGTGATGTGCCAACGGTGAAGTCCAAGATTAAAACAGTTTTTTGCAGGAGTTGGTCACTCAAAATTGAGAAGAAAAAATTATTTTAGAAATCCAGGGAGAAATGAGGAGCTAATATTTGACTTTGGGGAGATCATTTATAAACAAAATTTGATTAATAATTTAAAGGTGTTTATAATTTTTCAAAGCTTTTGAGTTATTATCCAACATTGTTGATCTTGCTGTATCAAAAGGGAGAAAATAGTGGTCTGTTTGGTTTAGGTGATGTGTGGGAGATGAGGAAGTGTGGAGCCCGACCGCAGAGTGGGGTGGGGCCCCGACTCTTCAGGCCGGTGTTCCCAGGACCTTCCCAAATCTTAGTTCCCGTGTTTCCGAGGTTCTACTCACTCTCCTTAGTCATCCTCTGCTACAGAGTGGCCTTTTGTAAAAGAACCTGGAGCCAAGTTTTAGGCCTAACTTCATCAAAGTATTCATCTTTTCAACACACACACAGAGACTTGTAGATGCCCACAGACTTGCTCACAATGCACTTTTGTAGGTATTTTCTTTTCAAGATTGGTAGTGGGGAAGTAGAGCAGAATTACATTAGTGATTTTCAGTTAATTGTGTTTAAAATACTGAAGACAAAAGGAAGGGATCAGAGATGAAGCTATTGCCTCTGCTGGTGCAGCACTTAGGCACAAGAAAACCGGGCTGGAATCTTTCTAAGTTCCTCTCTCTGATAGTAAGACCCTGACACCTTGCACTGGCTGCTATCAGAACATATTCCTCCATTCTAAAGTTAGTAATTGCACACAGGAAAGAAAATAGCCAAATAAGACAGAAAAGGAGGGGTAATTTCCTTTTAGCGGCCCCTAGAAAGCTTCTAGGGGCAGATTCAATCCTGCCAAGCAGAGATTTTCTTTGCAAGATTCTGGCAGAGGAAGTCATTTGAGTAAACAAACCTCCCTGGTTTTGATATTCAAATTAAGAAATAAATCTTTCCTAGGTCTTTTTATTATTTGGGGTGCATATTCACACACACACACACACACACCTACACACCCCATGTGCAAGTTTTCATGCTATCTGTCCCAAGCACAGTTTTCTTGCAGTGATGATCATTCCTGTATAAAACATTTCATTTTTTCCCATCACTAGAGTTTGTTCTAAAAACACTGTGAAAAAATTTCATGTCTCACTTCTCCTTCCCAGGACACTTTGTCATTTGAGCTACACATAATTCAAGAATAGATGTATGAGATAGTATCATCATTCCTTTTCCCTAAACATTGATCTTTATCTTCTAAATATACACATTTGACTTTTTATTTTGTACTTTCTGGGCCCATTAAATCACAGCCACCAAAGCTCTTTTCTCTCTGATTTCCTAAGTGGCACATGCCCATATTACCAGTGTGAATATTAACGACTAGAATTCTTTAGTTTATGGAACCACTTAGTCTGTTCTATTAGGCAAAACCAGGATTATATACGCATGCAATGGAAAATTCTGGAACTCTAGAAAGTGAACAGGAAAAACATCTGGTCGCCTTTTGTGGAACAAGTAACCCGAACGTCGTGTTTAAGTGTCTAATATTCCTTAATGGAAAAATCCAGGGTACCATTCAAACTAAATGAAATAAGATGTAAGTTAGGTTGCCCCTTCAAGCAGCATCTTCAGTAGATCCTTACACACTTCTGAGTCTGGCCCCACAGTCATGGAGGCTCAGAGCTTGTTATGGAATTTCATATTCCTTTAATGGAAATGGCCCCATGCTGAGCTTTCACTTTCTCCAACTGTGGCAGTAATAGTTAGTAATCAAGTCATAATGTAATAATCACAGCTACAGGGGAATGCTGGCTGATGTAATGGGCTGCAAGGGGAAACATATTGGTATTTTTCCAGACTTCATTTCATCAGTCTTTTTGTTGTATGTTGATAGAATCTAAGCTGATAGGTGAAAACAACCCCTCAAAAGTGCCTACACAGATAATGCAATATCATTGCTTATTCCTACCATATTTTTCTTGTCTGTGTACTCACAAAGAGGTCACAAATTTGAGAATTTTATGTGGAACTCTGAAGAAGCAGTATTCCCTGAGCAAGAGTCAAGAGCATTCCTAATTCTCGAGTTCCCCACATATTTAACTGATATTTTAATGATCTCGTATCAATAAGGTGTATTTATATATTATGAAGCTTGAAACTGTTTGACTTCTTTAGAAAATTGATATTTATAGTGTTTCAGGAGTTTCTATGAAAAAAACCGCTACTTATTACCTAGAATGAGTTATTACTGCTTTTTTTTTTTTACATAAGTCATGGTCTCCTAAATTATTTCAATAAAGATACAAAATTCTCAAACTTGGAACTACAAATTATACATTCTGTGAAAACTATATGGTCTATTCTTTTAATTTGGGGGTAAGGCAACTGGTCCCTGAAAAGGTAACAGACTTTCTTTATGGTTTTACCTTGGAGGGTTATGAATGGAATATAGTTAGTGATGATAATGGGTGATTTCCAGTGGCTTATAGCTTTTCTAAGAATCAATATATGACATAGCCTACCCAAAGGAAAAGTTCGAACGAGGGTAATCAATGCAGAACTGAGCAGTGATCTTAAGGATGTGAACATATTTCTGCAAATCATATCCTTCAGCTAATAACCCCAGCTACTCCACTTAATTGTAAGAGGTCTCCCCACTGGATGTTTTCTTGACCTATATGGATTTTTCTCTTCTCAGTAATACACAGCTCTTGGCTCTCAGGAGTAAGACTCAAAGCATTCTGTGAAATCTTTATAATCACATATGCACTAAGAATATTCTTAAGAAAAATTTTAACTTACTAATTAAAATTATATTTTCCTGTTATTGCTATTGCATTCGGCAATTTTCGTTCCTAAAATTTGATTTCTGTTAAACTCTGCCAATAGCTGGTCCCCAGCTAGCTCTGTTTATAATGAGAATGTTTCACATATAGTTTGAAGTAGCGTTCTCCTGGTATCATCAGATTGTCACAGGCTAGTTATAACTGTGCAACCCCCAAAGTTTCGTGTATCTAAAGAATAAATAATTACAAAGCGTTGGCACCAAAGAGATCAGTGTTTAGACTCATGGTAGTAAAACAGTTGATGCTCTTGGACATCGAATCCTTGGCCGCCCTTGCCACCTTGATTTCACATTGATTACAGGCTTTGGGGTTGAAATCTCTCTTGAGTTCTACTCCTGACTATTGCTATAGCCCTGCTCTTCCTGTTCTTTAAGTATTGATAGATTCCAGTCATTTGTTCTTCTAGAATCATTCTTTTTAAAATATTTTTTTTCAAAATTCCTTTCATGATGATGTTGGGAATTTATAAAAAGAAAATAAAATGTTTTTGAGGCCTGATGAATAGGAATAGGCTTTATAATACTGTGTTAAGTTCTTCACATATAAACAAGATAGTGTTTAAAATTAACTCAAGGGAAGGACAGAAGGAAGGTTGTTCAACATATCCAATAAATGTTTCTCAGTCAAATCATAACATTTAACTAATGCTGAGCACCTAGAAAGGATATCGTTGACCTACTAAAGGGCTATAGATATTTTAAATTCTTTACATTTTATTCCAAAAATAAATCAAATTATGAATCATTTATTTCATACATAATAAATAATACTGGTTAAAAATAACATAAAGCCAACAGTGGATAAAATTGAAAGGTTTGAAATTTGTAAAAGAAAGAAATTCACAGATTATGTTTTCCATAGGATTGTCAGAATTGCACGTGTGTGTATTTTTATGTTAGAAATAATCTATAAAAAACTGACATCAGTCAGATAAGAAGTTATTTAAAAACATTATGTATAGAAAATAATAGAAAAAGAGAATCAGCCTGACAAAATTTCTTTTGAGGAATTGGGAATCAATAGATACAATAGCCACAAGAAAAAAAGGTGGAATAATAATTAAAATTTGATATGAACAAAATCAAATAAGGAATCAAATCCTTTTTACATAATTAACATCAGCAGTAATGGATACGAATGAAAGTCTTCTAAAAAGTGAATGTTAATGGAATTTAAAGTTACTTAATTTCCTTCTCAAGGAATTAAATTACCTTTGCGATCTTAATTTTAAGGACTGTTGTCTTATTTAAAATGTTTCCACCTTGGTGTAATTATGATTAAAAGCTTTGTATTTACCAAAAGGTACCTAAAACATGGAAATTAAAGTGAAAGACTGACAACATCCTGTATTCTGCCATCCCCTGCCTACCTTTGTGATTCTACTTGCACGGTTACTTTCTTAAATAGGACAGGATTACCAGAACATCATATCATCATTCCATTTTAATCCTCAGAACAAACCCATCAGTTCATTCAACAAATGTTTATTGATTTCCATTGCTATTTAAGCCACAGTATTCAGAGTTGGGTTTACAGACAGAAATAAGGTAGTTCTGCTTTAGGACTTCACAGAAAATAACACTTGTGATATAATTGGTAAATGTTTTGAATGGGGAAAGTCTGGAGAGCCTGTGGGCAGGGTACCTCGCCTAGACTTGAAGAGTCGAAAAGGGCTACCCGGAGGAAGTGAGGTTGACCCGTGAAATATTAGAGTACAGTGGGTTAGGGAAGAAAGGAGCAGAAGATTAATACATCAGACAGAGAAAATTGCTTGTTCAGAAGCCAAGAGGTGAGAGCTTGACATTTTCATCAAACCAGAAGCTGGTCGGTGTATCCATAGAAGAAGAGAAGCTGTAATTCCAGAGACTGACAAGGTTATAAGGCAGATCCTGAAGAGCCAGGGACGTCCTCTGAAGGGCTTTGGAGTAACTTGAGTCTTCTCTGAAATATTTTAATTAAAATATTGACAGAATTAGACTTTAATTTTAGAAAGGTGATTCTACCTACTTGCGAAAGACCCATTGAGGTTGAGGAGCAGGGGATAAAGAGCAAGATGGAAGAGAAAAAACATCACATAGAAGATTCTTGTCATCACGAAGGTCAGAGATGATGGTGTCCTTACCAAGGTGGTGGCAGTGGAGATGAACAGATTTGTCACCTATTTGGAAGTATTATTATAACCTAGAGGATTCAGTGATTGATGTGTAAGGTGGAGGGAAGACTAGACAAAATTAAATGTCTGGATTTCCTGGGTTTTACATCTTGTTGATGAAGTACAAGCAAAATACAGATTATAAAAATACTAAGTGTACTGGAGTAATAAGGGCGGAACCATTAGGCAGCCCTCAGTTTGAGTTTTGGTTTTATAGCACCAATTATTTGGGTTAGTTACTCTATTTAAAATACATCTATTTGCCCACCTGAAAATTGGGAATAACCAAGGCACTTCGCCTGTAGCAGTGGGGATTAAATAAGGTAAATGTATATACAAACTCAACCAGTGTTTAGTATGGTTAGAATTGGTTATAATCATAGAAGATTTGTGGAGAGTAGAGATTATAGTTTCTAGGCATTGCGATCTGTAATTTGCTTTTTAGAGACCTGGATAGCATCTCTGTGTTATTGGAAACTAAATCAATTGTTTTAATTGGTATTAACATGGAAGACCTCTAAAGTGAGAGAAGATTACACTAATGTCACTGGTCCTCACAGTGGAGTTGGGATTTTTCTAGGAGATTTCAGAGATTGCTTAGTCAATTTTTAAATAAAACACATTTGTCCTGTAATAAATCAGTGCATTAAAAAGAATACAAATCCCCAAACTAAACAAAACACTGGCTTCCATAATAATGGCAACTTTTAGCTGTTCCATTTAGAATGTCCTCCAAGAGCTTAAAAGCGAAGAAGATAGGAGCACACATCAACTACCACGAGTAGTAAAATATGGTGGCCATTAAAAAAAGAAGCTGTAGAATATTTATAGGGATATTTAAAGTGTAATTTATTGGGAGATACATGTAAACCTAAATCTTGATTACCTTATAACATGGACAGTAGTGTGCTGGAGGCAGTTCTTAGGGACGTATGAAAGGTGATTGTTAAAGAAATTATTACAAATTAAATGAGACAATGTTACAATAGTCAATAATAATAGTAGTCAAAATTAATCACTTTTTGATTTTTTTTTTGTGTGTGTGTGTGTAGAGACAGAATCTCGCTTTATCGCCCTGGGTAGGGTGCCATGGCATCACACAGCTCACAGCAACCTGTAACCCCTGGGCTTAGGCGATTCTCTTGCCTCAGCCTCCGGAGTAGCTGGGACTACAGGTGCCCGCCACCATGCCCGGCTCTTTTTCTAGTTTTCAATTTGGCAGAGGCCAGGTTTGAACCTGCCACCTTCGGTATATGGGGCCGGCGCCCTACTCGATGAGCCACAGGCGCCGCCCACTTTTTGATTATTTTACTACACCATATTCTCAATGCTCTTGAAGTTATTTCCGTCTACGGCATCCGTGTGGCGGAAGTTCTAACGATGTACCTGTACATCTCCCTAAATTTGCGTTCAGTACCGTTGTCTTGGTAATTTGAAACAACCCTGTAGGGACCTCAGAAACGGACAAATGCTGCAAATCAAGGCTTTTGGATCTGCTTTCTTTTTGTTTACAGAGCTAGTTATTAAACATCTTTAAAGCACATCATATACATATATATATGTATTATTTTAAAATACTGAGGGGGTACAAATGTTTTTGATACATAGCTTGATTCAGGGCTGTAAATGTGCCCATCATTCAAATAGTGCTCTTTGTACCTGTGAGTGGGTTTTTAACCCTCTGCTACTCCCCCTCCCCCCATTGATTTCCCATGACTTTTACTTTCCTCTGTGCACTGGATGCCCAGGTATTAGGTCCGATTTATTAGAGAGTGCATACGTTTTTCAATTCCTGAGATACTTCGATTAAAATAATGGTCTCTAATTTCTCCCAAATTGCGGCAAAAGGCATCATTTCATGACTTTATATGGCTGAGTAGTACACCATGGTGTGCATACCCCACTGTTTTGTCAGTCAACTTGGGTTGATTCCACATCTTTGCAATTGTGAATCAGGCTGCAGGAAACATTGCCGTGCTGTTCTTTTGTTTTTGTTTTGTGTGTTAGTTTTTGATGAAATGACTTCTTATCCTTTGGGTAAATACACAGCAGTGGGAGTGCCAGCTCGAATGGTATGTCTACTCTAAGTTCTTTGAGAAATCCCTAACAGAGCTTTCCACAAAGGTTGGACTAATTTGCAGTCCCACCAGCAGAGTATAACTGTTCCTTTCTCTCTACATTCATGCCAGCATCTATAACTTCTTGGACTGTTTAGTACAGCCCTTCTAATTGGGGTAGGGTGATATCCCATGGTGGTTATAATCTGGGAGTTGGGCTCACAGTGTCTGGTGCTGAAGGATGTGTTGGGGTGTTCTAGTTCCAATGTTGGAGGATGTCTTGGGGTGTACTAGCTCCTTTGTCTGCTGCTGGAGGATGTGTCAGGGTGTTCTAGCTCCTTCGTCTGGTATTGGAGGATGTATTGGGGTGTTCTAGCTTCTGTGTCTGATGCTAGAGGATGAGTTGGAGCATTCTAGCTCCTTTGCATATGTGACAATTGTAGTGATGATCGTAAAATAAAGAACGTTATCAGTCATCCTCACACATAGGAATATTTTAATGAGGATTTCCTTGAAACACTAAAAAAGCTCATAGAAGATCCAAAGTCTTTCTAATTCAAATGACAATAACTCAGCCAGAAGATAGAAATCATTTTCTAAGAGGAGACAGAAGTATATTGCTCCATACGACTATTTAGCTGTGTCCTGAATACTTTTCTTAGATGATGAGATCATAAAGCTCTAGAGGAAGACAGACAAACAAACATCTTATCATTGGAACCCACATGCATAAATAAAGGTCAGTTCTGAGATTATGTGAAATGCCTGCTTATTGACCCCCCTGTACGGTACTTGCTGTCAGTCGTGGAGTTTAGAAAACTGAGGTGCTGGAAGTCTCCAGAAAATGCGGCCGGCAGGGCAGGAGGCAAAGGATGGGATTCTCCTGGTCAGTTCTCCTGTGTCCACGATCTGCCCCACAGCTAGGGAGGCCCTCAGACTCAAAGTTTTCGGTAACTTTGGGAGGTAGACTCGTGCTAACAAAACCCACAATAACTTTTAAGTTTCTAAGCAGAGTGATCATTAATTTTTCATTATGAGATTTGCACTTATTCTCATCATTTTTCCATTTTATGTTTATTTGGTACATAATCTATACAACCTTTAATAATAAGATCAAACATAGTGCGAGTTTTATGTCTGTCACTGTTGGTAAGGGCTTTTAACATATCTGATATTTATAACAGCCTGTGATAAAAGCGTAAATGCAGGCAAGGTGAAATCATGTTAACTTGTCCAGAGTGGTGGAAAAGTTGAAATTTAAGCCCAGGCTGTGTGACTGGAGCTTCCATGTTTTATTTTTCTTGTTGTTGTTGCAGTTGTCACTGTTGTTTAGCAGACCCAAGCCGGGTGCAAACCCACTGGCGTCCTACCCACTGAGGTCTGGGCACCGCCTGAGAGTCCACACTTTTAACCACTGCACCATACCGCTTTCTGGAGGGGTCCCTCGGTGCAATGTACGAATGAATGAATGAATGAATGAATGAATGAATACACTTCCATTATTTACTGATGGAGCCACACAGGGCAATCCGTTTTTTTGACCTCAGCCTGTTCTTTCTGTTAAGTCCTCCGCAGGCCTCTGAGTGTCTGTGCTGTGATCTGCCTGTTGTGTGTTGCTTTTATAGTTGAAATGTCTGTGGGTAACCACAGCCTCATGTTTACAGTGGCTGCTGTGTGTGCCCACATTCTGGAAGTGATTTCCTGTCATCACCTTTAATGATCTGAAAATCTCTGCAGCCGTATTTAGTGTCACCAGACTTAATGAGCGTCTCTTCCTTCACAGCTATTCAAAGACCAGTAAATTCCTCTAATTTTATTTGGGGGGGGGGGATTCTCTGCCAGCGCACGCTGGACAGTATTTCCTTTTGGGTCGCTGCTGAAGTCTCCTCTCCATCATCTCCATCTCAGAGGTGATCTCGTAAGACGAGGGGCCTCCGGGGAGGGAGGTTAGTATCTTTCCTCTGAGTGCCACGTGGGCGCATATGCTGAAGTATATGCATCAGACCAAGAGTAATTCAGAAAATAGCACCGAGTGTAAAGAGAAAAAAAAACCTTTTTTTGAAGTGCGATTTCTTCCTAAAGGTATTTTTGCTGCTGTACTTGGCATCTTGTTAATAAAAATATTACTTGGGCTATTTTAGCTCTAGTCTTCATACTTGTGTAATGCAACACTGAGACTTGGGCCATCTGCTTTCTCATCTTATGAGCTATCATTCTTTGCTGTTTTTAGCAGACGAATCTCTCAAACGGCAGTTCATAAAACTTGAACCTTACTTATGGCATCACCTTTTTTCTCTGTAAAAATCTCCTGGATATTCTAGATCCATTTTACACGTCACTCTGGACCTTATGCTTGAGATAGAAAAGGGATAAATGGTACGATGGAGAACATGGGGTTGTGAAGGATTTTGGCTAAGTATCAACTTGTCCTTTCCAATCTGACTTTCTTTGTTTTAAATCTCGAGCTTAGAATTTTAAAAAGCCCGAAGAACATGATATTGAGGAGACCTCAAAAAATGTGCTGCTGGTTATAAATAAAACTATTTATAGCTTGCTGATTGATTTCTTCCTTTAACTGTTTTCCCCAACCCTCTGAACCCTCTTAAGCCTACATGGCTTTCCTTGTCACCTCCACACAGTGTGACATTGAAGTAATTTGTTTTTGCTCAACTTTTTTGCCATTCTTGTCCGTATTATTAACTCAGTGGGCTAGAATGCTAACAACTTTAAATAGCCCATTTGTTGTCATAGTAACTGATATTAAAGCTAAATATAATCTGTCTCTTGGATTTCACATTGAAATCATTGCTGGAAGCTGCATTCTCCAGGAACTCTATGGACTGACTGTAGGACTTTGTAAAAAGTGGCCTTGAAAATTTAGGCTTGCTGGAGAAGTTGACACAGTGGCATCCAGTTTCAGCCCCGTTTATTATTTGTTTTGACTCATTCCTGCGCCATCAAGTGGACATCCAGAGAACCCCGACAAGGATGCTTATTGAAATATCACATGAACTGTAGGCACGACAATAGCATTTACTCCCTGGGTATTTTCTATGCTATTTAGTTTTTCCCTTTTACTTTCCTTTGTAATGTTTTCTGTAATGGTTCTCAAGTTCATAAGAATGGCACTGTGGGTCCCAGAGTGAGAGGAATTTCTAGACACATACTGCTACCAGTTGTGTGTCTTTGACTCACGTGTCCGCTACTTAGAGTTTCAGTAAAGATTCCACGATCCTCTTTCACTTTCCTCGTGTCTTTTTTCTTTTCTTTTTTTTTAAACAAAAATACATGCACTGCATTGAGCACACAAAACTTGATTATAACGTCGGGAATCTCAGAAAGAAAGCTGGCTATACACAAATGAAACAAAACAGAAGAACAAAGGTTAAATTTCTCTCTCCTCACGTGCTAATTCATCTTGCGCTGAAGAATCCATTGCTCCCATCTGAGCTCCGTAATCATCCTCTCTAGATGGATCAGTTTTTTATCCTTATGTTTTGGGCCCTGCTATCCTCTTTTACCCCCTAAATCATCACTTTTCTATCTAACACCATTCCCGGCTGAATGAATTCTCTCAACCCCCTTGCTCTGTGGAGATGAGGAGTTATTTTGGGTCTAGGCTCCCCATCCACCCCCAGATTCAAAATGAAAGGATATTCTCGGCAGCAGCTTATCTGTTGAATATGTATGAGATATCCTAGATGTTAGATGGTCTTGTCAAAGCCTCTTACATAATAACTTGTTGGTAACAGTCAACCCCCTCTCTTCCCCCCACACTTCTCCAACTGGCCCTTTTCAAGTCTACACACGGGACACGCCGCCGAACCCGTGTCCCCCCCCATCCCACAGGTGTCAAAATTCACTTCCTAGTGACTTCAGCCCTCTGCCTCATCAAGCTACTTTTCTTCTCAAAGTTCCTGTTTTTATATATTTATATATATATATGTATGTTTCTCCATGCTTTTTAGTACCAACATCTATTCTAGTGCTAAATGTATACAAGGGCAAGATTAGTTCTGCCGGTTGTCAAATAACGTCACAAAGGAAATGTGTCCTGTGTTCAGATATGACTTAGAAAGACTGGGTTAAACAAACCAGTCAGGTTTCCTCACCCAAAGAACATCCACATGTCCATTGTATGCCGACAATGAATGCTCTGAGTTTCTGAAGGAGAAAAGCAAAAACAGCATCTCAAATACGTCTTTCTTGCAAACATGTAGGACCCCCATTTATGGTACTATTTTTATTTTTCAGCAACCTTCAAACAAGGGTATGTGAGCAGAAGGATAGTTTTAAAGGAATTGACCTTAATCTCTTCAATCATCCTGTGTACCTTTTTCTATAATTGATCTGCTCAAAAAAGAGTTGATGTGATTTGGTTTTCCCCACTCATTATAGTAACTCTTATCCCTTTATGCAAGAGAAAAAAGCCTGCGTACTTACAAACTTAATTGCATTATTGGTGCATTAATCCTATATTAAAAAAAAAATCTAACTTCAGAGTACCAAATAAATCAAAATTTGGTTTTCGGTCTTGGTGTGGAAAACAGTAAATGACTTTTAGGTTTGAATAACAAATTCTGCAAATAAGAAGAATTTTTTTCTATTCTTCTTGTTTTCAGCAGAATCAAAGGTGGACATCATCAAGTTGTCAGCTGATAGGTTGCTGGAAAGAATTTTTGATGAAGTAGTATGATGTGACATTATATGATATTCTTACCATACTAGAAAGACTTTCCAGGAATCATTCCATATTCTTATTTATATGAGCAAGTTTCAAGTTCCTCAGTTTTTAATTAGAAAAATGAAAAATATACCAAAGCAGGATGCTGAACCCTTTGTCACATTTGAATTAATTGGAAAAAATGGCCTTATTCAGCTGATTAAGAAATGTGCTTCCAATAAATGCTTTATAAATCACATAGTATATTTTTGTAATTTAAATAAATTGTATATTAATATAATTTTGGTGATAACTCAAAGTATCAATTCAAAAAATTGATACATTCAAAGCTATAAATTAGCTTCATATTGGATACTTTTTCTTCCATTCTTGAGATACTTTGCTAAGAAGAACATGTTCCAGCTCTCCTTGAATTCTTATGGTTCATGCCTTACGTTTATTATCCATGGTGCATGAACTTCTTGAGTGTTGAGCAATATGGATCCTGTTGTGTCTGGCTTCAGTTTCAAGCGCTTAGTTTTCTCATTGCCGCCCTCTGTTTTCCCAGTTCACTCTGGACTAAATTCAGACGATTCTTCACCCCTGCCGAGACCTGCCATCTTTGATTCTAGTCCACGCTTGCTGTCCCGCACCCAGTCATCCCTCACTTGCCTTCTTAACCAACTTGGAGTCAGCGCCCATCACACTCTAATTGCTCCTTCCTCTTCCCCCTCCTCAACCTTGCAGCTCTCTTTCTTGTTTGTACAAGACTGGCAAATCCCCCGTTCTGGCTAAATTCAGTTCTCTTGTTTTCGTTGATACATTACTTTCCATGTTAGTTACACGAAAGCTCAGTATCGGACTTCTGCTGTTTTCCATAGGCCCTCGTTCCTCTATGGGTTACCTAATTTGGTTTCATGACTATAATTGTCCTCTTCGTACCCTACAATCAGGCTCTACATGCTTTAAAATTTGCTTCTTCAGCCACACTGTTTGCCCTTACCTATAGATGTGTGTATCCAACTATCTTTTTGGCATCTTTCCTTGGGAGTTTAACATGCATCTCACAGTGAAAATGTCCTGAGTTGCATCCTTGCTTCTCCTTCTCCGGATCCACTTTTCTGCATTTCCCCCATCTCAGTGACTGACTCAGTGCGTAATGGATCAGTGAATATCTCAGTGAGTGATGGGGGGTTATTTTCAAGTGCCCCCTTTCTCTCTTACTCACATCCACAGCAACAAATCGTGCTGGTTCTGTTCCCCACATACGTCCTGAAGTGGATGATTTCTCACCAACCCTATGCTATTATCCTTGTCTAAGTCCATGTCATCTCTTTCTTAGTTTATTTTGATAAATCCCCCAACTGGTTTGCCTGTTTCCTTCTACCTAAGTCGTGAAATCACTATATAATCACCCACACTTTCATATGAAAGATAAATCACAATTATAGCCCAGGAAGGAGAGACGAGGAGGGCGAGGGGAGGGGGAGACGGGTGGAGGGAGGGTAATCGGTGGGATCTCACCTACTGTGCATATTGGTACATTAGGTACATGTCAAATGTATCAATGGTAGGGTATATATGTCTAAACACCATAATTAAATAAGAGAGGTGAATGATATGTTAACCAGTTTGATGTAAGCATTCCAAAGTATATATAAAATCAGCCCATTATACCCCATAAATGGAGTAATGTACACAGTTATGATCTAATAAAAAATAAATAAAGAAAGAAACAAAGTCATTTTCCCCCTGCACCAAAGGCTATACTCAACATAGCTTTAGGATTGGTCCTTACCAAATGTGAGTAGATCATGTCACCCCTCTGCTCATAACCCTCTTTGCTTCCCATTTATTTTGGCAAAGTGCTTCCCCAAAGGTGATGGCCACTCCCATGGGGCAATCCACTTCCAGTCACTGTGAAGTGCTACAGTGTCACGAAAGCTGGACCCTCTTGCCTAACCTCCAGTACAACTCTGAGAGGCCAGCTCGACCTCGGAGGGCCCTGTGAGATTGGTTGAATCCAATCCTTTGTGGTATCTGGACTGCAGTTCAAGTTTTCTGTCTCCCAATCTCACTTTCCTACTTTCACAGGTGTTAATCCCCAAATCACAGCTCACTTCCACAGAGCTCTCTATTTCAGAGTCGGTTTCCTGGGGGAATTCTGCCAAAGACAGTTTCACTTATTTTTTGTGGAATTGAAACATGTAAAAAAAAAAAAAATGGATTGACTAATATGTGTTCCTTTTCTGTAAATGCTAGGGTGATGGTGAGGGTGATAATTATGTTGCCATTCTAGGTTTCGGCAGGTCTCACGAAACTCTTTACATATGGTGGAAACAGATTCATTTTCTCAGTACCCCAGTGCCTCTCTTTGTAAAGTGTCACTTTCTCTCCCCGCCCACAGGCCCTGCCTTCTTCAGATAAACCCGGGGCTCTGTCTCAGTTCAGGACCTTCTCCTCTGCTTACCACTTGCTCTTAAACTCTCATCGTTCCCGCTCTATTAGACGTCTATCAGGCTTTTTATGATCTGATTACTTTTGGTTTCTTATCACTATCTTTTGGGTTTCTTGAAGCTTCAAAAAAAACTTTCCCTCCCACATAAAGACGATCATTACTTCTCAGAGCCATCAGAAGAAGCTGCCATAAACCGGATAGCTTTATTAAAACAACAGAAATTTATCATCTCACGGTTCTGGAGGTCAGCAGTCTGAAATGAAGATCTTTTTCCAGGGTTGGTTTTTTCCTGAAGGCTCTGAGGGAGAATCTGTTCCATTCCTCTCTCTCAGCTTCTGATGGGCACTGGCCAGCTGGGACTTTTCTTGGGTTGCATATATGTGCGTCCTATCTCTGCCTTCCTCTTTACACAGCCTTCCTCCTTTATTCCTTACAGGGACACCGATTGTGAGATTTAGGGCTTGCCCTTCTAAATCCAGGATGCTCTCATCTCAAGATTCTTAATGATATATGCAAAGCCCTTATTTCCAAAGAATGTCAAATTCACAGTTATTGGGAGTAGGATTTGAGCATATCTCTTTTGAAGACATTATTTAAGGCACTGAAAATATGAACAAGTATAATTGGTGTGTCCCATTTTTTCTTCAAGTGGCTCAGGCTTCTTTCGTCTTATGTCCTGGCTGATGACTTTCTTTGAAACTCCAGTCCAACCAAGTTGATTCCCATAAGGTGCAAGTTGGCACCTCCCAATACATCCTCATTACTCAGCATCCAATTTTCACAGACCACTCGTAAACAGGAGCCATTGCTCCTACTATATCATTTTTCTCAGTGCAACTTGTGGAATGATTCTTTTTTTTTTCCTGCAAATTCTTTTTTTTTTTTTTTTTTAACACGTGAACAGTTTATTAAGAATTAAACAAAGGTATGATGTGGTATAGTACAAGCAAGACACTCAAGATAGGTATAATAGTACTACTCACACAAAAACTTGAATTTCACCTCAAAAAAAAATCACAAGACAAAAGAGAAAACAATTTCCCTGTTATAAGATATTTCATGCAAAGTATTAACTCTGCC